>PVLC010024554.1:0-24522 GCA_004027655.1 Graphiurus murinus | reverse complement strand
TAATCTAAAACTTTTTGAATAGACTGGTATGTATGGTATATAATCCAGCAGGTAAATGGTTTAGCACTTTTAAGTATAGCAGGACCATCTGTCAGTGGGATGTGAGTGAGAGAAATTAGAATCTCCATGTGGGTGATTAAGTACCACTGGGGAGCATTTAGTTACACACCGGTCACTCAAAATCATGCAGATGAGACCGGTGTCACACATTATATTCTCAGGTTGATGAGCTCACTTAGCATCCTCTGTGGAATTCAGATAGAAGCCAAGCTGAAATTATGAGCATTGCCTTGACCTCTACATTTTGGAAATAAAAATAAATAGAAGATGGTAAGATCAAGTGATTGGGAGAATGTAAAATAAGTTGGGGCAGAGGCCTGAAGGAATACCTTGGAAAGTCTGTCATGCTATCTGGGTTTCAATTGTTTTGATTGTGTAATACAGAAGTTGAAATTATTGCCTTTTCAACTGCGTTTTTTTTTTTTTTTTTCATTGCTAACATTCTATACATGTAAGAGTCTATTAATGCAGTTGCATTACTGTCTGTGGAATGAGGGATGGTTACTGGGGATGAAGTTAATATGGAAAGGAGGAGGTGTTGCAAAGATCCTATGGTTTTTCATCTATAATGCATACCTTGTTTTATGGAGAATAAGAAATATCTTCTATGGAATGAATTCAGTAAAGAGTTGAGAGGAATGGTTGTCAGGGAATATTATGGAGACAAAATATGCTTTTGGAAAGAGAACATATATATATATATAAATTAGATAGTTGGGAAGACTGAAAGATATTTGTCTCAGGACAAATAGTTTCTAGGGAGATGTCTGTATACTGTGACTAGTGGGGACATAGAGGGATGCTTGATCTAGATGGATGTCCAGGTAGGCTCAAAGGAGTGTTTACCCTTTTCCAATGTTAAAAATATCCTCAATACCTCAAAAATGTTTTTGTAAATCTTAATCTGGCACTTCAGTTAGCTGAGGTATACTATTAAGGTACATACTCAATTTTTGTCTTGCCCTTGCTTTTGTGGTGTAGTTAGGAAAATGGAATGTGAATGTGCTGATTTTCATTTCTGGTTTTAGTTTTAGCCAGATGGAGAGAGAGAGAGAGAGAGAGAGAGAGAGAGAGAGAGAGAGAGAGAGAGAGAGAGAGAGAGAGAGCGCTTTAAGCCTAATGTTTATTTTGGAAACTGGGTCAGTTCTTTGCGTCTGCTTTACCCTAGCTGTAAAAGTCTTTTCCTTTTATCTTTTCTTTAATGAGCTGAGTGTCCCATGAGGAAAAACATTTTATGGAGCCCGAAGTTCAGGGTTATAGGTACCTTTTTATGGTTTAGTAGTTTCAAGTGTATAGTTCAATAGTTAAAAAAAGGCTGTGTGATGTGTACTTTATTCTCTGTTTCTTATTTAAAATAGAACTAGTCATTTGCAGGTTGTTCTTTTATATCCATGTTTCTTTTTATGCCTAGTCACATTTTCACAAACTCCTTTGGATTCTGTAAAGGTTGAGTTTTTTCTAGGAAATTTTCTTGGTGGTCTGTTAACTAACCTGGGCCCTTTACAAAGATATTGGTCTTTGAAACTAAATAATGTCCTTGTTATCATTCAGAATTATTTAGTTTATTCAGCATTGTACCAGATGTTCTGCTGGGTATTGGTAGTTGGGGATACTAGATACTTCTCAGCCTTCAATAAATTTGTGATATGGTGGGAGTATCAGGAAAACTGTGGAACCATCTCTCCTTCTCCCATTCAGTCTCTATTCCAGGAAGACATAAACTGAGGTGGGAGGTACATGGAGGGTGATAGAGGTTTAGAGCTGGAAGATGATTTTGGGGGTAAAAGTTCTGATAGTACCTCTTTTAGGGCATAAGCTCTGTGTTGCAGCGACTCATCTCTGCTGTTCTGTTGCTAAAGCAGCCATGAGCACTGGGTGGATGGGCATGGCAATGCTCCAATACAACTTCAAACAGGTGGCAGACCAGATTTGGCATGTGAGCTGTAGTTTCTTGGTTTGTAAAAAGACTGCTAACTGTAGGATCAGACAAACTTAGATACAAGTTTTTCATCACTACTTACTACTTCACTACTTATAGAAATTGTCTAAACCATCATTTGTAAAGTGGAAAGAACAGTTCCTACGTTGCATATTTATTTGGAATATCCAGCAAGAAGTTGTATATCAATTCTTTTTATTTTGTGGTACTGGGGATTGACCTCAGGGGCATTCTACCTCTGAACTATACCTCCAGCTCTATTTTTTATTCTTTTTATTTTGAAACAGGGTTTCACTAAGTTGTGGAGTGCCTCACTAACTAGCAGAGGTTGGCCGCGCACCCGGATCCTCCAGTCTCAGCCTCCCAAATGCTGGGATTACAAGCGTGGGCCACCACGCCCGGCTTGTATGTCAATTCTTGACGCATTTTTTTTTTTAAAGTTGTAATTGGTAAATAAATGAATGTGTGGGGTACTGTAGAACAAGAATTCAAAAAGATTTGTAGATTGTGCAAATTCTGCTGAATGAATGACAATGCACTTTTCTGAAACAGGAAAGAAGGAAAGGTGGGGCTGGAAGAAGAGGGCAGTTATTTTTCCTTCAGGCCATTCCCTTGGAGATGTACATTAGGCAGTCAGAAACGTGATTTTGGTTTCATAGACACGAGGCATGGAAAGAGATTTTTGGGAATCACAATGTATGGGAAGTAGTTGAGGTCAAGGGAGCATAGGGGATAAGCAGAATGTAGCTGGCTGAGGGTTACACTTGAGGAAGGAGTGCCACATATGAACTAGAAGAGAACCCAGAGGGAGAGAAAGAAGTATGGCTTTGTTGCTAACAGATGATGTGAGAACTCTAAGATGGGAGGGGGAACAAGATAGCTAGTGGAGGTCTGGCTTGCAGTCAGAGATTGGTGACTTTCCATAGTAGTTTCATTGTACAGTGGAAAGGAAGGAGGCACAGGGCAATTTGCAGAATGCAAGCCATTATTTGTTCTATAGGAAGGAAAATAATTTTATTATTAGCCATTGACCTAGAGGAGGTAGATTATGCTAATGTAATAATTTTCACTGCTGATATTGCTTTTTTTCTGAACCAACTTTTAAGTTCAATAAAATATGTTTAAATTAGATTGTTAGCTGCATAACATGTACATGGAGCTTTTCTTTTGGGTTAGAAGATAAACAGTAAGATGTACATGTAGAGAAATTTTTATGACCTCACACTTTCTATGAACAGGTATTTTAGAAGGGAATTTTATTTTCTGATTATTATAGGTTCACTGAGTGCTCTTTCAATAAATTTAGTTTCAATTTCTAAGAAAATGTATATTGTTCAAGACAGACTGACCGGATAGGAGAAATGGCGTTTTGCTAGAGAGAAAACTGTGGGGACTTAAGTAATCCTTCATATGTAATAGCAAGACTCAACTGCCATATGATTGTACTTTTTCTCGAAATAAAATATTTTGAAATTTTTCACAGGCTGAGAGCTGCATAAATCCATATATGAATACATTTAGGGCTTGTTAAAATAGATGTCATACCAAAAGGCCTTAATGTTTAAGAATTGCTTTGGTATGCTCAGAGAAGGGACTTTCTTTGGAGCAATTTCTAAGCCAGCTCCTACGTGACTGTTTCCTGCATACTTATTTAATATTTACCTAAGTTGTGAAGACTGCATGAGAGGTCAGGTGCCAGGCACACAGCACTGCCTGTGGGCTGTATGTACAGGTAAAATGATCTTTGTGGAACCAGAACTATATTCACGTTGACTCAGGACATACTGGAGTCTTCAAAAATTTGCTTTGAAGCTACAGCTACTCTTTTAGAAGATAGTTCTATACAAACCTTTTAGAGCCTATCTTTAAAGTTGGATTCATTTTTAACAATCCCCCAAAGTCTTTATCTGTGGAGGTCTAATTTGGGAACTTCATTTACAATAAACGGCAGGCGAGGACACGTATTTGCACATCCCTAGTTAGGCTTCAGCAGAGAAGGCAGGTCTGGTACTCAGCCTTCCTATGAGAGTAGGGAGAGTAGGTGGGCAGAGACATGGGGGGGGGGGTTCTTACTCTGGGCTCTGCCTGTGAGTTTGCCTATTAGTTTCCTTAGAAATTTCCCCCAGAAGACTCCCTTAATAAGCGTGTTTCCCCAACTTCCTTCCCTTACGAGTTCCTAGCTGAAGAACAGCAGCTCTTCCACTGACACTCCTTTTTGTGTGTATGTGTGGTTCTGGGGATTGAACCTAGGGACATTCTACCTCTGAGATACACCCACAGCTCTTTGTATAATTGTTATTTTTTGGAACAGAGTCTCACTAAGTTACCACAGGCCACACTACGTTAGTGTGGCTGTGGAACCTATAATCCTCCTATCTCAGCCTCCCAAATACTGGGATTACAGGCATGTGCCACCACACCCAGCCACACTCCGACATTCTAAATGTCTTCATCTTGTGGCTGTTTGATGCACAGTGCCCTAAAAACTCCCTACCTGGATCTACCTGCCTTTTATTCTATTCTGGAATCACTGAGTAGCTGGAGTCAACTACGCAGCCAAGGGAACAGGCACCACCACCTGGTTCATGACTGTCAGGGACTGGCAGTGTTCAAGGTCTGTTTTTGCAAACTTACACATGATCTTGTGAATCTTTAGGCCACATTCTTCTCAACTGCTCATGTGCAACTCTCACATTTTCTCTTCCAGCCTATAACCACGCTTTTTTTTTTTTTTTTGCCTTAGTCTGTGGCCTTTCTTTTATTTATCTGGGGGGAGGGGGCAAGAAGGGCAGCTGTTGCAGATGCAATTTTTGTTTTTTTAATATATTCTTGAGAACCATGTGATGGGCATGATGGTGTTTGGAGCAAACCTTCCAGGGCTTTGTAAGGCCAATGTAGTGGCTTTTATTCTGAGCCACATGGGAAAGAAGACTTTTGAGAATTCAGATCAAAGAGTGGCATGATTTGTCTTATGTTTTATAAAGATCAAACTGCTACTGTGTAGAAATGGGCCTGTAAGGGGTCAAGGAGAGAAGAGCTTAGGCAGGTGAGTCAAGGTGAGAGATGATGGTGGTGTTAGTTTGAATTGGTTAGATTCCAGACAAATGATTAGGACCAAGAAGATATGAGAGAGGGGAGGAGGGTTAACTTGAAGGCTTTTTGTGCAAGCAATTGCTATGTGAAGTTGGGACGGTCATCTGTCATGTTTAGTGAACAGGTGTGTATGTGAGTCCAGGGTTCAGTGGAGTGGTCCAGTGTATGGACATAGGTTTACTTTGTAGCTCGATGGGTTTTTTTGCCCTGCAATTTGTTTGCCCTTCCTTCTTTTGCATTTCTCATCTCTCTGCCTTTACTGGCTCTTTCTCATCAGCCAGTAAACACACGCATGTCTTTTTAATCCTAAATATGCATACAAATAAAACACAGGACCTTGCATGTGCTGTATATTCTGCTCTATCAATACTTTCACTTTTGTGCTTCCCAAAGCCCAAGACTTCGTTTCCTTGTCTTCACTCACTTCCTACTGAAAATGGACTTCTTCCCCTGACCACTGTTCAAAGTACATTTACTAGATTTCAAAAACACTTTAAAAAAAATTATTGGTGCATTGTAATCATACATCTTTGTTAGGTACAAGCTGTTAAAGGCATACATGCACACATCTCTCATTTAACCCTTCCTCAGTTTCCATGTCCCTCCTTCCCCTCCCTCCTTCTCAAGTAGACACGTTTTCATCCATAGGAAAACACCTCCTTCCACTCTTTTGATGTGCCTGTCTTTCAGGTTCCCCTCCCGCCTTTGTTGCTATTTCTTCTTTGTTTGCTTTGTCAGATAGTTTTCCTCTTTCTCTTAAATGCTGAAAACTGTGATATTGGAAAGAAATCATTGAAAAATCAAGGGCAGTTCTCTGGATTGACTGAGCAGTTTCTTCTGTGGAGAGGGATTCACAGGAGCCAGTCAACTCCTGGATATTTCCCCATTTTTTTTCTGATGGTCCTGCCATCAGAAAGCCTTCTGTGTATGTCCTTGACTACTCACGGCCCCCTCTGAAACTGCTATTTTGTTCTCTAAAAGAAGAGAACATGTCTCTAGCTCCTGTTTGCACACCGATGTGGACTGAGTTTCATGCTAGTTCCTTGTAACGATGAAGTAAAAACAGGTGATGAGATTTCAGAGGAGGATAGAGAACGTTTGGAGCACAAGGGGCTGCCTGGGAGGCAGGGCAGGAAGGAGCCACAGGCCTGATGACAACAGTGGTCTTTAAGGAGCTCCTCCTCCTCCTCCTCCTCCTCCTCCTCCTCCTCCTCCTCCTCCTCCTCCTTCTCCTCATCTTTCTTTCTTTTTTCCTAGCTCCAGTGGGAAAGATAATCAGGAACTGATAATCCACACTACTTTTTCTTGGTTCACTGCCATGAGAGCATTTGTTCTCAGTCCCTCTAAAGTGTCCTTATCACCCTATATCTCATTATGCTGTTGTGGTCTGGAACTATATTCTTAATTTTTTTTCTTTATATACTTATTGCTCTCCAACTAAAAAGGGAGCCACAAAGGCAAGGAATTTGTCTGTCTGGTTCAACTCTGTATCCCTGGTTTGACAGGAGCATGGTAGCTGCTCAATAGATTCCTTTTGAAGAAATGAGTACATTTTGATATTCCATATTTGAAAAGTTGTAAATATAGGGCAAGGCCAAACCATACTAGTTCTCCAAATCTAAGTACTCTAACGACAGGTCAAACAACAAAATGCAGCTTATGACCATGTGGCTGATTTCATTTTTCAATAAGCGAGCTTGGCTTGTGGCCCCCTTGTCCTCACGCTTTCCTACCTTTCTAAGAGCCCTGGACTGCTCTGTCTGTCCTCTCGTTACATGGCTGCTCTGTGTCTGTCCTGTCCCAGAGTTCTGGATGGGAAGCAGAATATGCTTCTTTGCTGCTTTTGGGTTTCCCCTCAACCTATTATGAGGCTTCTGTTGTCGCCTCCTATGGTTCCTTCTCTTCTACCCACCTTTGTCCTGTGTTTCATTTCTTCTACGCCTCTCATGTTTTCTGGGAAAAGATCTAAGATTTTAACAGTAAAAACAAAACACAACAAGAATAAGAACAACAACAAAAGCTGTTTGCTGTCTCAAGGGTCTGGCACTTGCAAAGGAAATCTATGCTTTCAAGATTATTGTTTTGGCTATAGGCTTAAAAAAATGTCCAATTTGAAACTGAAAGCTAAGTTGCTTTCTTTGTTCTCAGCTTTATCACTCTGCTCTTGAAAAATGACTGTGGGTTTCAGCAGGAGGAGAGCAGAGGGATCATTAGGAAGACCTAGGAATTAGAGGGAATGAAGTGTGTGTGTGTGTGTGTTCGTTCCACAGCCTCAATTATGGCCCAATTAAGTCCTGGCATAAGTGAATTTGCCATATTCCCAACTTTTGTTGTTGTTGTTTATTGGTGATGGAAGGGAAGGGAACCACCTAAGCATTTAAGTGGTTTGGAAACAATTGTCTGTACCACAGGCAGAATTTGATGATGAAGTTTGGATATTCTCTTCTATAGAAAACAACATAATGTCAGGACTGATCCAGTTTAGATTAGAAGTACAGATATCCTGTTGTTGTTTGCCAAAAAAAACAAAGTCATATACTTATATTTTAGTGAAACTTAAATCTTGAAAACATGTGTCTATTCACCCAAAGGGAAATTTCAGTGGCTTCTTACCTTTGAGCCCAGCCTTCTCCTGGGTATGTGTTTCTAGTTGCTAATTTAGTCATTAGAGAAAAATTTCCAGAAGGGTAAAAATGACTGTAATTGGATTTGAATAATCTGACAGTACCAGAGAAGTCAGAGCTGAGACAAACAGAAAGGAACCCAGCGCCCAAAAAGGAAGAAAAGGAAATCTCAAATATTTTCCAATCTTCTGGTTCTTCTGCCTTTCTTTTACTTTTAATCTTCATGGTAATTCAGATTATCTACATGATTTAAAAGATTAATTTCTGGATCAAAGTAACACATGATTGTAGTGCCAAATAGTGCTATAAGGTTGATTTTGAAAAATGGAGATTTACTGTTCTCCATGCCTGTTCCCATTTCCCAGAGATTACTTTCAAATCATTTTCATTTTTTTGGTGGTATTTATCTCTTTATCCCTCCCATGATTATTGGAGAAAATTCTCAGTTTCAGTCATTGTCTCTTGACTTTCATCTTTGGAAGATGAACAAACAATGCTCTTTCCTTTATCTTTAACTGCTATGTGTGCATGCAAACACACACATATGTACACACACATATATTTCCAATTTTCTCAATGTATTTAGATAATAATTTTTATTAACTTAGTCATTCATTTGCATTATCATGACTATGTAAACTTTTTAAAACCAAGCCAGGTACTATACTAAGATTATTTTCCAGTACAACATTTGGTTTTATCTTGGGTAATGATAGTCATTTTAAAATTTTCCATTATGTAATTGTAATCTCAATATGCTCCTATTAAGTAGATAAAACTTAGGTCTTTGGTACATCTCTCTTTGAGCCTTCTGACTTTGTACAATCTAGACAAGTCTCTATAAGACTGACAGATCTTGGCCTGGCATCTCCCTTCATTCCCTGATTTTCAGGAGTCTTTTTGTCTTTATTATTTTTTTTAATGTAATAATCAAAAGATCCACAAAAAGATTCCTACAACTGTTTTGAAGGAGCATCTCTTAAAATAGTCTTCAGAGAAAAGATGCATAAAAGGTAATTTGTTTTGAGATTATAGACAGTCCCCAACTTAAGATGGTGTGACTTTCAATTTTTCAGTATTAGGATGAGTTTATTAGGGTATTAAATGCATTTCCAACTTAAGATATTTTCAGTGTGTGATGGGCTTATCTGGACATAACCTTATTGTAAGTCAAAGAGCATGTGTATACTCATATGAAAATATCCTTTATTTATCTTTATAACTTAGGTGACTGGGCACAGATTTAGATGTTAGAAATAATTTTATGACAGAATTTTGAGTTTTCTTTCCTCTTCTTTTTTTTCTGTGTGTGTGTGTGTGTGTGTGTGTGCACGCGCCTGCACGCATATGCACTGGGATTATATCCAGAGCCTTGTGCATGTTAGGCAAACACTCTACCACTGAACTACATCCTCGACCCTTTTTTATTAAAAAAAATTTTTGAGACAGGGTCTCACTAAGTTGCCTAGTCTGGCCTTGAAGTTTCATTCCTCTTGTCTCTGTCTTTGAGTTTACAAGGTAAACAATTCAGAAAACTGATTTATTTGAGTCTGATTTTTATAAATAATGTGATTTTCTTTTTGCTTCCTTTCTAGATGCTTTAAAATTTGTGGGTACTCAGTGTTATAAAATACTATGACAGGGTCTCTTTCTATGAGCATGTTTTCATCTACTGTTTGAATTTCTCAATGGGCATGTTTCATTGCTTGGAAATACTTGTTTTTCACTCTTGAGTTATTTTATTGGTGAGTTCTTCTTCGTTTTTTCCCCTTTCTTGAAACTTATTATTTGGAAAATCAATCCCCTGGATTGGTTTCTACTTTTTTTTTTTTAATCTCCTTCTAGAACTTCTTCTTTTTTTTTTTTTTTCTGTTCTGTGATCCTCCTGTCTCAGCCTCTCAAGTACTGGGATTATAGGCTTGTGTCACCACACCCAGCTCTGTGTCCCTTTTTATAGCAATTTTTTTTTCTTCATGAATGCAACATGTCTCATGGAACATATAAGATAGTTTACGTACACATTTTAGGAAACACAGTCTGTTTCCTTCAAGATGATTTTTGTTTGTTTGTTTGTGGGTTTCAGTTTCTGTTCCTCATTAAAATCTTTCTGCAGATGCCTGGGAATCTTGGCAGTCTGCTTATGGCTGGATTTGTGATTGTGTCCTTAGTCTGGGAAGATCTATTTGTGTTATTTCATGAGAAATCTTCAACGTTTATTTTTGGGTCATTTCTCTCAGGCTTCCAATTGACTCAGGGAAGAATTTTCCAATTTCCAGCCTGGAGAATGTAATCCTTACGTCCAGCTTTCTGTGGAGCTAAGTGGAGAACAAAACTGAGGATTTGACATTCCTTGTGTCACCTCTAACATCCACCCCAGATTTCAGCAGGCAACCCTAACTCTGCTGTTTCTTCAGTTGAAAGACCTTCTCCAGTTTTCTACTGAAGGGTGAAAAGGAAAAGTGCCTATCTCTTTGGAGTTCAGAAGGGCTTTTGGATTGGGGCAGACATCCAGCTGCTTGCTTCTTACACAGACTCAGTAAATCTTCTGGTTCCTGCCCCACCTTTATCCCTCATTTTGCAAGGTACTTGGTGCAGGCAATTTTGGGGATATTTGAAAATTTGGTAGTATAAGTCAGGTTGATTCTTGACTTTCCCTTCTGATGATTTAAAATTTAGCTTTCTTGGATCTGCTAAGTCAGTTATTAATTGCTTTCCAGATTTTAAAATATTTGTGCTTTCTACTGATCCCTTCATCCTTGTGCTTGTATGGCTTCTAAACCCATTTACTGTTATCTGGTGGGGTTTTGATGGGAAACAGAAGTATATACATGTGGTCAACCCTCTGTCTTTGGCTGAGTCCCTGTCTCTTTAGGCCTCATTTTCGTAGTTCCTCTTGCTCTTGCCTCTCTATCATTTGTTTATTATCCAGATTTCTACTGATCTTGATTAAAATGTCCCCACTGATATTTAACACTCTTCTCAAGCTACTTCTCAGTAGGAAATATCTCAACCTTATTAAATTCATCAGTGGTTCATTGCTATACCTGTCTACCTAACCTGTTAGTCTACTTCTCAGCCCTTCTGCATGGTTCCTGCTCTTTGAACATCCTATGTGGTTATGGTACAACCTTTGCTCAGTATTATCTCTGTATTCACTAGATACAGACTTTCTGCAACACCACAGCATCCCTCAAACCCATCCGCAGCAGGACATCTTTCTCCAAATCCTTAAATATGTGGATTAGTAGCATAAAAATAATCACACACCCTCATTAGCTTGGATGTGGCAGCGTCTAACCTTTTCACATGGGATTATACTCAAGAGTTAAAGGAAGGTATGAAATTTGCTAGCATCGTGTATAAGGCTAGACTTATATATCTTCAATTACTTTAAGACAGAATTTGATTACATTCTTTGGACTAGAAGTGGTCACCAATAAAAGAGCGAGAGGAAAATCCACTCTCAGTAATATTGGCTAAATTTAAACCAATCAGTGCTAAAATTCCTCTTCAATCAGTCTCTCATAAACAGTATTCTATAGTCTAAAGGGAATTCAGCACAGTGCTATTTGGATTTTGTTGATAAACCTGTTACAAATGTTTTTCACTTTGTGTTAAGACTGAAATATTGTCAGAATGGAATACTTCACGGAGCCTGCCAGTGTAGGATCAGAACATATGTGCCTTTGATGAAAGCTGCTTTTCAGTTAAAATCACTGGGATTCCTGTGAAGCTGTGGCTTTTGAACATTTTTATATAAGCATTACCTTTAAAGTCTTCAACTTCAGTCACAAGTAAATAGGTTTATAGAGCCTGGATCTACTGGCTGAACAGGAATGAAACGGGAATATCTCCTTGTTATGGTACTTCAAATTTTTCTGTTGCCAGATAAAACTTGGCTTACAGTAACTTAAAGTAAGGGAAGGATGGGTAATAAAAGTTACCATGATTAAGGATAAAGAGGAAACTTTAAAAATATCATGATGAAGCCGGCATGGTGGCGCACGCTTGTAATCCCAGCATTTGGGAGGCTTAGACCAGAGGATCCTGGTTTGCAGCCAGCCTCAGCTACCTAGTGAGGCCTTCCGCAACTTAATGAGACCCTGTTTCAAAATAAAGAATAAAAAATAGGGCTGGGGGTATAGCTCAGAGGTAGAATGCCCCTGAGTTCAATCCCCAGTACTGCAAAAAAAAAAAAAAAAAAAAATTATGATGCAAAGGCCGTGTCTTCATTATCAATTAAGTACCTGGAGCACCTGGAATAGAGCAAGGAAGGGAGGACATGGCGTGGGATAAGGTCAGAAAGGTAATGGGATCACATCACGCAGGGCCCTAGTGACCACTGCATTCTGTGGACTTCCAGAAGGTTCCAAGTAGAAGACAACATAATCTGGCCTATTCTAGCAGGGTTGCTCTGACTATTGCATTGAAAGTAAATTCTAGGGTGATGGGTTGGTTGGGGAGAGATGATTCAAGGTTATTGCAATATCATGGCATGAGATGATGGTGCTCCAATCAGGGAAAATTGCCATGGTGATGGCAACACGTCATTAGACTCTGGTTATGTTTGAAGAAGGAGTCAGGAGACAGCAGGATTTTCTGACAGATTAGATGTGGGATTTTACAGTAAGAAATAAATTAAGGATGACTCCAGGATTCCTTTGCTGTATACATTTCTAGGGATGGGGAAGAATCTACAGAAAGCAGAATTTTGTGGAGGAAATTATATTTTGTTGAGGATATTATATGGTGGAGTTAGGAGTCAAGTTTTAAAAATTTATCTTAAGTGTGAGATGCAAAAAGTCGGAGAGGGAGCACTTAGCCAGAAGAGAATAAATCTGGGGGCCAGGGTGCTGGTGTCCAATTGTGAAGGGCTTTTGAAGGAGGGGCGAGCTAGCCCTTGTGGAAAGTTCTAGCTTGAAGAACAATTTTTGCATGAGATGGAGCATGTGCAGAGGAGGAGTGGAGGACTTATATGTCCTTTGTTATCCATCCACACTGACTCACAGCCAAAGAATGAAGTGGGAAGAGTTGAATTGTGCCCCACCCCAATTACACGTGTAAGTGCTCACCCTTCATGTGACTGTGTTGGAGACAGGTAACTAAGGCTAAAGAGGTGGTGAAGTAAAGCTCAGGTCCAGCAGAACTGGCATCCTTATGAGAAGAAGAAACAACAGGGCTCTCTCCACCAAGGGGAGACGAAGGAAGAAGCCAGCCCTTTGCAAGCCAGGAGGAGGACCCTACCTAGAACCTGACTATGCGGGCAACCTGATCTTGGACTTCTGGCCTCTAGAACTGCAAAAAATGTTTCTGTTGTTTAAGTCGCTCAATATTAAGATTAAGACAACAGCTTTTTTTTTTTTTTCTTTCTCCTATTATCTTTAGCATATTTTAAATTGTAAGCATTAGTTCTTTGGGGCTTTTAGATTTCTTAATAATCTAGTTAACCATCTGCATAGAAAAATACACATTTAGGCTTTGAGATACTGGAGACTTCTTTAATTGTGCCAAAGACCATCTAAAAGCTTCATGAATTAATCAGAGCAGCTGTGAAGGAGCGCTCCTAGCATGCTTGGCTCTGCAGCATCAGTTCGCTTAAGTCCTTGGAGCTGCATCTAACCTGCCTTACTTGCCTTCCTTCCATTCTTTCTTTTCCCCATCCCTATTTCCCTTTTATACCATCTACTTGCAGTATTTCCTTTCTGAAACATTTTGAAGCGTGTTCTGTGTGGTGCTCATCCAATATCAATCAGTATGTGGCATCGTTTTTTTTGTGTGTGTGATCTGGGGATGGAGACCTCTCGCCAAGTTACCACATGCTGGCCTTGATGAACCTGTAATCCTGTAACTTTTAAATCTTGTGAAAGTCTATAATGGCAAAAAGAAGACCTTATCTATGCCTCTAGTTTACATATGGACCCAAAGTATCAGTACCTACAAGGACTCTTCTCTGATTGTTTCAGATCGTATTTTTCTTATTGTGAGAATTTCTTCTCTGATGTGTTGTCTGTAGAAATTCATAATTGGAGCCGGGCGTGGTGGCGCACGCTTGTAATCCCAGCATTCGGGAGGCTGAGACCGGAGGATCCGGGTTCGCGGCCAGCCTCAGCTACCTAGTGAGGCACTCCGCAACTTAGTGAGACTCAGTTTCAAAATAAAGAATAAAAAATAGGGCTGGGGATGTAGCTCGGAGGTAGAATGCCCCTGAGTTCAATCCCCAGTACCACAAAAAAAAAAAAAAAAAGAAATTCATAATTGGAAATCTCACTGCATATCACAGAGTGATGTCTGCAAGGCTGTTGTGTCCACATGACCCAGTCTGTGGCTGCTTCCTGCTAAGTAGGACAAAGGAGAATGACTACTCACTGGAGTTTAAGGTTACAGGAAGCCAGGTGTATGTGCCAGGCACAGTGGAGGAGAGGTATAGTATTTTATTTCTCTGTCTTCTACTGCGAAGTGCCGAACAAGTATATATTTATATCTTTATATAACTTTATACATTATGTTATGCATAAATATATATTTTAGGCACTCACAAATCTGATGTTGAAGACTTCATTATGATACTCAAGAGGAAACATAAAACAGTAAAGCTTTGGAAAATTTTCAAAGAGGAAGAGGAAACATTTAGATGTAAATATGCAAGCTATAGTAACACAAAGGCAAAACCATATGGTTTAATGCCATACATTAGTTTGTTTTAAACTGTCTATGGTTTATTTTCAATTTAAAATGGATGTGTGCTTTAATTAGTTTTGAAGTGGGCTAGGAAGACATAAGTCCTTTAGTTAAGTAGTCATTGACAGAGTATTCTCTTTTTCTTGTTGATGGAGCTAAATTTTGGTTAATCATCAAAATGTGGTCCACAGAGACCAGGTCAATTTTTTTTTGGTTTATTTATTATTTTCATGCTTTATTGAAGTATAATTGGCAGATAAAAATTGGCATATTTAATGTATACCATGTGATAATTTAATAGATGTATACATTGTTAAGTGATTATCACAGTAAAGCTAGTTAATGTAAATATCACCTAACATTTATGGTGTGTGTGTATGTGGAGTGGCATAAGAAAATATACGAGTTGATCTCTTAGAAAATTTCATGTATAAATACATAATTAATGAAAGTTATCATGCTATAACTCCAGAACTTAATTATAACTGAAAGTTTGTATCTTTTGCTCAAATCTCTACATTCTACCCAACTGCCCATGCCCTCATAACCAACCTTCTCTTCTGTTTTTATGAGTTTGTCTTTTTTATATTCCGTTTATAAGATAGATAATGCATTATTTGTTGTTCTGTTCTTGGATTATTTCACTTAACAAAATGTCCTCCAAGTTTATCCATGTTGCAAATAGCAGAATTTCTTTCTTTTTATTTTTCAAGGCTGAATAATATTCCCATGTGTGTTTGTATCACATTTTCTTAATCCATTCATATATTGATAGACACTTATGTTGTTGTCATTTCTTGACTATTTTAAATAGTGCCACAATGAACATGGTGGTACAGATATCTTTTTAACATATTGATTTCCCAGAAATATGATTGCTGGATTCTATGGTAGTTCTATCTTTACTTTTGCTAGGAACTTTCACAATATTTTCCATAATGTCTATACCAATTTACATTCCTACCAACGGCATGTAAGGGTTCCCTTTTCTCTATATCCTCACTAATAATTATTTTTTGCCTTTCTTTTAATAGCCATCTTACTATATGTGAGATGAATCTCATTGTGATTTTGATTTGAATTTCCCTAATAATTAGTGATAGTAAGTAACTTTTTATATGCCTGTTGGCTGTTTGTATGTCTTCTTTTTAGAAATGTCTATTTAGGTTCTTTGCCCATTTTTAAATTAGATTATTTCTTTGTTGGTGAGTTGTATTGTTCCTTTTCTTTTTATATTAATCTCTTATTGGATAGATATTTGGCAAATATTCCCCCCCCATTCTATAGGTTGCCTTTTCATTTAATTTTTTTTTCCTCTCCAGAAACAAAATTTGATATAGTTTCACTTGTTTATTTTTTATATTTTTATAGTTGTGGTATCACCCAAAATATCACTCATTTATGTCCTTTTCACTTTCTTTTATCAATCAATGTCTTATAGTTTTCAGTGTACAGATATTTGGCCTTCTTGGTTAAATTTATTCCTAAGTATTTTATTTTTGATGCTATCGTTAAAAGGGTTATTTTTTGCCGGGCGTGGTGGCGCACGCTTGTAATCCCAGCATTCGGGAGGCTGAGACCGGAGGATCCGGGTTCGCGGCCAGCCTCAGCTACCTAGTGAGGCACTCTGCAACTTAGTGAGACCCGGTTTCAAAATAAAGAATAAAAAAATAGGCCTGGGGGTGTAGCTCGGAGGTAGAATGCCCCTGAGTTCAATCCCCAGTACCGCAAAAAAAAAAAAAAAAAAAAAAAAAAAAAAGGGTTATTTTTTTATAAAGCTTGTTGTTAGTATATAGAATTGCTACCGATTTTTGCATGTTGATTTTGTGTCCTGCAGCTTTACTGAATTTGTTAATTCTTAGAGTTTTTTGTGGAATCTTTAAAGTTGTCTCTCTCTATATATACATTTAGAAAGCCTTTATACATATATACATATGTTTATATATGATCATGTCATCTGCAGACAATTTTACTTCTATTTTTAATTTATGTATATTTTATTTCTTTTTTCTTGCCTGATTGCCCTGGCTAGGACTCCTAGAATTTTTTGAATGGAAGTAGTGATAGTGGATATCCTTGTTTTGTTCCTAATCCTAGAGGAAAAGCTTTCAGCTTTTCAACATTGATTATGCTAGCTGTGGGACTGCCGTACAGAGTCTTTATTATGTTGAGGTACATTTTTTACCAAATCACATCTGTTGAGAATTTTGATTATGAAAGGATATTGAATGCCTTTTCTGTATCTGTTGAGCTAATATGGTTTTGTCTTTCATTCTGTTAACGTGGTGTGTTTGCACTTACTGATTCACTTATGTTTAACCATCAAGACATTTTAGGGCTAAATTCCACTATATACGATCCCTTAAATGCGCTGTTAAATTCAGGTGTTAATATTTTGTGGAGAATTTTTGCATCTGTGTTCTTTAGGGATATTAGGCCAACCAATGCTTTAACATGTTAAGAATGTTCTTTAAAAATTATTATACTTTGCTAATTGAAAAGAAATAATTTTAACTACTTATTTATTGAATCTAATCTAGGGCTTTACATATGCTAGTTAAGTGCTTTACCACTGAGCTATACCCCAGCTCAGAAATAATTTTTAGATATTCACTTAACTGCTAGTTATTAAGTCACATGCACATTTGACATATTTTAAATATATATGCATATCTACTATATAATATAGTTTTTGCATGTATATGCTATGTCCCTGGTACTTTGATATATCCCTATCTAGATAGGTATACATGTAGACAAATATGTAGATAAAGCTGTAGATGGTGGTATGCATACACACACACACACACACACACACACACATATATATATATATATATATATATATATATATATATATATATATATGTCTCTGAGGTTACAAAATCAAGTAAAATCATATTTTTCTGCCCTAAAAACCTCAGAGACATGGAAGAAGTATCACCTTATGCAGTTGAATCTGGAAGTAATGTTTAAATAATCTAATAAATAATTTGTATCACTATATCCTAGAAAACAAACAGAAATACAATCCTGGATATAGATTTAATCATACAGTTCTACCTAAGTCAGAGGATTGGCCTGAAATCAAATGAAAGAGCACATCGTAAGCATATTGTTAGTATTCTTAGAATACTCAGAATCCAGTCCCTTTGTAAACGTCTGTTCCCGTTGAAATGGGGCCTGATGAGGCATATTTTATGCATTGTGTCTTGGTCCAGAAGGCTGGCAGGTGAAAGGACCTGTTCTTGTTCATCATGACATTAGATCATGATCAGTCCTTTGGACCTGAGACACAGGCCATTCATGATTCATTCAAGGACTTGCAAACAGTATTGAAATAGATGGAGATCTCTCTGGGTGGTTCTCTGGTTTATGTTTATTGTGGGATAGTTGTCTGCTGTAGCATCCAGAGCTGTGGGGCTTTAAAGGATCACTTAAGGTCTTGAGAAATCATATTGCTTAGTTGAGATTTCTCAGAATGCTGATGACTCAAAACTTGATCAGCATAGCTGAGGTCAGCTCTAAACCCTTCTCCATCACACTCTATTTCTAGGTGAGAGCCAAAGCTTTTTCTTCCTTGCACCTGTCAGACAGACATACAATGGTCTATCAGACATTGCACATTGAATTAGGGTTTTGAGAGTCTACCTACAACGTCATGAAACACAAATAATACTTTTCTGTATCTTGAAGAATGAGCTTAACTTATCTTCCTTGTATTTAGAGAAGTTATAAATTTTTAGCTCATATTTTTGCTTTGGTTAATGAATATGTTTTTGACAGAAAGAGAGTGAAAAATTAATCCTTATGTTCTTGCAACCGTGTTTAATTATGGAACATGCTGAGCCACATTTGACCATTTTTGTTTGTGAACTAATGTCAGTTTTTCCAGTCTGCCACAGAATGTTTTGCAGCTCTACAACAAAGGATAAAAATAAAATAAATGTTTGGGAAAGCACTTTGAGATAGCTAAAGATAGAGAGCCATACAAAAGCACATACGCATTGGTAGGAATGGCAAATTAATAGTGCTGCCTTAAAGTGATAACACAGAGCAATTAATGCTTTTAATTGCTTTATTGAAATAAAAAGCTCTTTTGCAGTTTGCCTGATTTCATTGTGTAATGAGAATGCCTCATAAATTTATAAATGAATGCATGACCAACCTCTGATTTAGGGAGTTTGGGTAATATATCTGTCTATTTTAAAGTTTACTTTTATTTGAAGACAGTATTTTTTTTTATTATTTGTGTAATTCCAGATCTGAGTTTTTAATGGCATAACTCATTACTAGTTGTTAGGAGAAGGCAGGGAGTAGAATTCTTTTTAAAAAATCTAACAGATTTGAATAATTTATTGGTATTTCAAATTTCATGATTTAATAAATCTTGTTTTCAGCATTGTAATTTCTCTTTCTTAATATGAACACAACCTCAATCCAACTTAATTCAAGATTTTTTTTAAACTTTAGAGCAACACTGAATTTAGTGTTCTATAGGTGGCATTGAAGGCCCAACATCAGAGGACTCACCTTGGCCCAGAGAGTGGGTAACGGAGGTGAGCAGACTGGGTTCCACACTGTACGCTACTTGTAGTTTTCATACCTCATTGCATGTCTAGCATGTAGCACACACAGTAATTGGAATAAATGAATAAACATATTCACTCCTCTGTTCACTTTCTGAGGTTCTATTTTTTCCTTTTTATTGCATGCAGGATGAGTTTTCTAGAGTCCAGTGGAGGAATTCCAGAGATGGTGTAGAATCTTCTCTGGGGACTGCTGGCCCATTCCTACTATGAGCACACAACACTCTGCCTCCACTGTCTCCATCACCTGCCTTTTCTTCTGATTCTTCCTAGGCCTCCAGCTCCTGACCATTTTCCCCTGTGGGAACTGGTGTCCTCAAGTCTGGGTTGAACACGTCTCCATCCCCCATTCAGTTGGCAGAGTGAATGGTCATGCTCTCTGGAAGCTGTCAGGCACCGCAGAAATGCAAGATTTTAATAATAGTTTTATATAGGAATTTATTGATTTGTCAGAGTAATTGATATCACCTTGCCCAAATCGGACAACCTCAGATATTCTGGGACTTTGGCTCTTTGGTATGCCTTCCTAAGCCTTCATTGACCTTTCTTTCTACCCTGGATCTGGAGATGCTATATTTATATTGAATTGTGTTGAATGGACTCTTTGAGACAGAGAAAATGATTCGTCCTCTCATGGTGTCCTTCGGTGACACATGAGGAATAAGTAGATGACAGTAATAGTAATGACATATTTTCATGATGGGCCAGGTGGATTTTCTGTATGTTATCTCATTATATAATGCATAGCTGACTCTTTTTCTAGGATGTAAATTGTGAATCTAAGTGCTTTACATACATTGGCTAATCTTATCCTCATCATAGTCTTATGAAGGCAAAGATAGTATTAACCTGTATTCTACAGAGGGAAGAAAACAGCACAGAGAGTTTCAGTAACTTTCTGAAAACCACCCAGCTAATAAGACATGGAACTTGGTGAGGTAGTTTTGCTTGAGTGTGGAATGTGAGATGCTCTCAATTTAATCATCTCAGTGATGCTTTAATATCTTATTTTTTATTTTATTCGTGCATTGCAATTATGCATCATACCAAGGTCGATATGTTAAAAACATGCGTGCACACAGCTCTTAAACAGCTCTTAATGTATTTCCCTCCACATTCCTTCCCGTTCTCCACATGAGTTAGTGAGATTGACAGTAATACCCACACATATTGACTTAATATTATTTGAACTGTTTTATTCTGCAATCTTCCTTCTTTCTCTTCCTAACACTCTCCCTTAGCCACTTAAAATCCTCTTTAAAGTCCCTTATGTTTTCTATTTTTCTCTAGTGTCTATAAATGAGAGAAAACATACAGCCCTAAACTTCCTGAGACTGGCTGATCTCACTTAGCATAATATTCTCCAGTTCCATCTGTTTTCCTGAAAATGTCATCATTTTGTTCTTCTTTATGATTGAAAAGGTGGTGTGTATACATCACATTTTCTTTATATATTCATCTGTTGACAGACACCTGGATTGGCTCCAGAATTTGGCTACTGTTAATTGTGTTGCTATAAACAGGAGTTTGCATGTATCACTGTAGTATTCTGATTAGTTCTTTAGGAGAGATACCAAAGAATGATATAGCTGGGTCATATGGTGGTTCCATTCCTAGTTTTTTGAGGAAACTCCAAACTGATCTTTATGGTGATTGTACTAATTTACAATTCCACCAACAGTGTATAAAAGTTCCCATTCCCAGAATGTATTTCTGTCTTTGTAAAACATACAGAAAAAGACCTCAAACAGTTATGTCATTATTAAATATCTTCATTGGGAAAGGAGCTATAATATTTGTTTTCTAATACAATAAAAATAATTCATTTTTTCTGGTTATTAAGATAATATATACTTGTGAAAATAAATGAAACAATACAGAAAATACCCATGAGAAATAATTATCACCAAAAGCTTCACTACCTAGAGATATTTGGGTGAACATGCTGACATTTCTCTATGCACAGGTACATGCATATATATCGCATTTTATATGAGACTATACTATGCATGTTGTTTCATAATCTATTTTTATGACATAGTGTTTTGGGGATATCTTTCTATGGCAGTAAATATAAGTAGGTACTGTATTCTTTAATTACTTTTCATTGGTGCATTGTAATTGTACATCATAATGGGTCATAGTGCTATATTTATACATGCACACCCGTCATTTGATCTGCTTATGCCATAGTTTTGAATGGCTACACGGTAATACTGCTTTGTGTGTACTGTGTTTTAAAGCAATCTCATATTGAAAAAACATTCTAATTGATCCCAGTATTAACATTATTAAAACATTAGGGTAAACATGATTTCCACAAATCTTTTGGTACACAAACAGTTACCTATTTGGGAGCAAATTCTTAGAAGTTGAATTATTGCTTCAAAAATTATGTATCTTTTATATGAGTCTATAGTACCAAACCTGAAAGATTGCAATGACCTAACAGTTTACTGACAAAATCTGAGTGTGCCTAGTTTAAAATACTTATCTGGTAGTTGAACATTTTTTATTTTACTTCTAGTACTTCAGTGACTAGTGGGGTTGAATGTACTTACTACATTTATTAACCATTTGTATATGTTTTTCACATTGCCCATTAATGTCCTCAAGCCATTGTTTTTATTAGTGTGCTGCTTCTTTTTTTTTACTGATTTTTATGATCTTTTCATACATTAAGAATACAGGCCTTTTATTTATTTTTAACAATTTTGTTAGTGCATGGACATCATACATCATAGTGAGATTCAATGGGATACAAAAATACATGCACACAGATCTAGGTGTATTTATTTATCTTATGTGTTGCAAAAAGTTTTTTCAGATAGTGCCATAGCTCTTCAGTCTTGTTTTAGAAGTTTGTTTATTTGTTATTTGCCACACAGAAATATTACATTTTTATGTGATCAAACAAATGTTTTCTTTTATGATTTCTGGTTTTTGGGCCATCTCTAATAATGTTCTCTTTAACCCAAGATTGTAGAAATGGCTTTTTTTAATCATCTACAGAGTCAGGACATCATTGCTTATATGTCAATAACTTTAAAATTTATTAGTATCTTCCACAAATACTTTCTTATTTAATGCAGTTAATAATTTGACATTATTATTAACATTTCTCAGATGAGGACGCTGAGGAGAAGAGAATAAGTAATGTATTCCAAATCCAGATGCGGTGAGGATTGGAATATCTCCCAGTTCAATGCCAAAGCCATGCTTTTACCCCGGACTCTACACTAGGATCCTAATAGAAATGGGTGGACAGGGAGAGAGGAAGTTTAAATGGCCTGCCTCTGCTACGAGTATTCCCCTTTTGATAGAAAGATTAGGAACCCTATCCTTGACTGCTAATATGATCCTTCTTGTAGTAATCTGATTCCAGTCCAGTCTTTTGAAAGGAATGTCAGTAGAAAAGCAATTAGATGTTGAAAGAAAAGAGCCGTTGGAATGTTAAGGTATTAAGAATAATGTAGGGTATGCTTGGATTTTAAGAATTAAGAGGATGATGTCCAAGTAGTTAAATGAATTTGTTAAAATGGGTCAGTGAGAGTACCATATCAGAATGCTTGGTCCATTTTCAGGCAAGCATGTTGAGCAAATTCTTCTCTCATCTCATTTCCAATAAATAGTCAGAGCAAGTATTAAGCAGGATTTTACATGTACAATTAGAAAGGATTTCATGGTTGGTATTATACTGGATTTTGTTGCAGATAAATTTCTCATTCATGGAACATTTTTCAGTCTTCAAGTCGGGTTTTACTGTTAGCATAAAGAGGGGCATGGATTTTAGTTGATAGCACATCATTAATTAATTATCAGCACTTGTATAGATGGACTGATATTTTTGGCAAAGCACTGTATTTGGGATAATGCAAACAGAAGAATATTTTTGGCTGTTTGGCCCCCTCCAAGAATAAATTTGAATGGGGATCAGTAAGCGCATGATTCCTAGTCTTGCAATGAGAAGGAGCTCAGTCTCATCATAAAAGAAAAAAAAAAAGAATTCAATGAACAACCAAAGAAGCTATATAATAGTATAAAGCTATGCAACAAAAATTTAAGCAGATCTTAGACTACAAGAAAACAAAGTGTCATGGTTTTCTAATATATCCTCTCTCATAGCACTTAAATATATTTTTAGGATAAGGTAAGCTGTGATTTTTATATTAGTTGGCATTCCTATTTCATTAGTATAAATCCTCAAACTGATTTCTAGCATTTCTAGAAAATGAACCTCTTTCCCGCCAACATGAATTTCTTCCAGATAGTTCAGGACTCTTCTTGGTGATCAACTTGATCCTGTAGCTCTGTTATTTTTACCTTCCTTTGGATCCTTTTGTTTATAGTTGAATTAAGTCAATCCTTTGTTGGGGTTAGGAGCAGTTAAGGATGGGAAGACAGTTTTCTGAGTGTCAGCATTTATTTGCACCTGGGCCACACTGAAGACAATATGTCTTGGCAAGACATATTGGCAAGGCCCACTGTTGAGCCACGCTTCCCTCCTCTGACATTGAATCTTTCAGTTGCAGAGCCTGTGCTCTCAAATCCCATTACTAGCATTTTCTGTCATGGAGAATTTTAGGGGTTCTATGGAAGTGGGGAAGGATTTTTTTTCCTCATTAGAAAAGGAGTAATGATACCTCAGTGGTGCAACAAACTTAATTGTTTTAGTGTTCTAATAAAAAAGGCTTCAGTAAACCATGGGCTTTCCTTTGAAGTTAATTGCTTTTTATATCAGGTTTGTTCTTTCTAAGAAAATAATGGAATGACCCCAACAAGATGCTGATTACTTGACAGTGTTATAAAGAATTCATTAATAGATTTGAATGCCCAAGACATTTATTGTCTTTCTTTTAAGTTGTGTCCTTCTTTCAGTATTGTTTTTCCAGTCAAACAATGACTGTATGGCTGTGGTTAAGAACATGAATATCAGCATGCTTGGCTTCAAATCCTGGCTGAGCTACTTACTATGCAGGTGACTAGGGGCAAGTTGTTCATTTCTAAAGTAGCTTCTTCATTTATCATGTGAGAGTTATGATATCTATCTCTCATTAAAGTTGTAGCTAAGATTAGATAAGGTAAATTACATAAAATGCTTTACAGTAGCCAATATTAACTACATTTCAATAAAATGAATTTAGTACTAATTTTAAGCACATACTGTTACCAGAATGTTGGTACTTCCATAAATAGCCAACCCTTATAAATGCCTCTGCGAATAACACCCCCACCCCATTTCCTTATCTTTTCACAACAACAAAAATTGCACGTTCAACACTAGGACAGAGAATAGTAATAAAAACCCTTCTTAAGGAATCCAGGAAACAAACAACTCCACCTTTAGTTTTACATCTTCACTTCTTTAAATATCATATGTATATTTTCATGGAGTTATGGGTTGAATACAGAATGTCCCCTGGAAAAGCTCATGTATCAGCAGTGCAAAATGTTCACAGGTGAAATAATTAAATCAGTGTTCTAATCTCATTAGTGGATACATCCACTAAAGGATTAATAATTTGTAAGGATTTACTGG
>PVLC010024553.1:11690-24606 GCA_004027655.1 Graphiurus murinus | reverse complement strand
ACTAGGGATTGAGCCCAGGGGCATTCTACCTCGAGCTACACTCCCAGCCCTATTTTTTATTCTTTATTTTGAAACAGGGTCTCACTAAATTGCAGAGGGCCTAAGTAGCTGAGGCTGGCTGTGAATCAGGATCTTCTGGTCTTGGCCTCCCAAGTACCGGGATTACAAGCGTGCATCACCACACCCTGCTTGCTGTTGAATATTTAGCGCATCCTGTTTAGTATAAATAACCACAGAAGCAGAATTGTCAGCATTTTTTTCTTTCTTTTCTTTTTCAGTGGTGCTGGGGATTGAACCCAGAGGCATTCTACCTCTGAGATACACCCCAGCCCTATTTTATTGTTTTGGAAACAAGGTCTTGCTAAATTGTTGAGGCTGGCTTTGAACCTGTAATCAATCCTCCTGTCTCAGCCTCCCAAGTACTGGGATTACAGAAATGTGCCACCACGCTGGACGCTGCAAATATATTAAACTTAATATTTCAAGATGGGCGTGGTGGCACACACTTGTAATCCCAGTACTTGGGAGAATAAGAGCAGGAGGATCTGTAGGTTTGCGGCCAGCCTCAGCAACTTAGTAAGGCCCTTTGAAACTTAGACACTGTTTAAAAATAAAAAATAGCTGGGTGTGGTGGCGCACGCTTGTAATCCCAGGATTTGGGAGGCTGAGACTGGAGGATCCGGGTTCACAGCCAGCCTCAGCTACCTAGTGAGGCACTCTGCAACTTAGTGAGACCCTGTTTCAAAGTAAAGAATAAAAAATAGGGCTGTGGGTATAGCTCCGAGGTAGAATACCCCTGAGTCCAATCCCCAGGGGCATTCTAACTCTGAGCTATATCCCAGCCCTATTTTTTAAAAATTTTATTCTGAAACAGGGTCTCACTAAGTTGCAGAGTGTCTCACTAGGTAGCTGAGGCTGGCCGGGAACCCGGATCCTCCTGTCTCAGCCTCCCCAATGCTGGGATTACAAACGTGCGCCACCACGCCTGGCTTTCAGGAGTTTTTATTTCTGGTTTCATTTGCTTTCAATTATTCTGCAGGTTACTCAGCAGGAATCGCACAAAGCCAAGACCAATTAAATGTCACCCATATAAGAGATGAACATTGGACAGGGATATACATACACATTTGGAAAGAAGTAGTAACTTTCTTTTTGGTATTGGGGATTGAACCCAGAGGCATTCTACCTCAGAGCTACACCCCTAGCCCTATTTTTATTTATTTATTTTTTTGGTGGTACTGGGGATTGAACTCAGGGGCATTCTATCTCCGAGCTACACCCCAGCCCTATTTTTTATTCTTTATTTTGAAATAGGGTCTCAGTAAGTTGCGGAGTGCCTCACTAGGTAGCTGAGGCTGGCCTCGAACCTGGATCCTCAGGTCTCAGCCTCCCAAATGCTGGGATTACAGGCGTGCGCCACCACGCCCGGCTTTTTTTTTTTTTTTTTTTTTTAATTTTGAAATGGTCTCACTAAATTGCTAAGCCTTGCCTGGAACCTGAGATCCTCCCGTTTCAGCCCTATTTCTTTGTTTTGAAACACGGTCTCACTAAGTTGAGGGCCTCACTAAGTAGCTGAAGCTGGCCTCAAACCTGCGATCCTTCTGTCTCAGCCTCCCAAGTACTGGGATCACAAGGATGTACCACCATGCCTGGCGTGAGACTGTTTCAAAATAAAAACAACAAAAAATAGGGCTGGGGGTGTAGCTCAGAGCTAGAATGCCCCTTGGCTCAATACCCAGTTCCACGCACACACACCCACCCAAGAAAACAACCAAGAAAGATTTCCAGTAAGAGTTAATCAAGACAGAAATCAGGGATTATAAATCTATAGTTTTATTAAGACAAAAACTGACAGTGTGTATGAAGTTTACACTTTAAACAAAACTTTCACAGAAATCTAACATGCCTAAAAAGGTTTTATACTGTAGCTCTAGATACATGTCTAGATGCAGTCAAGAACTAATGGATCTCATGATTCAAGACAGAGCATTTTGGGCATTAGTTAATCCGTAAGTTTTCTTCTAAAATTTGTTTTGTATTTTAAAGTGAACCACTGCCCCACATGGAAGGCAATCTTCTCCTGAGACCAGGGTTTTTGAAGTCATTCACCTTGTGAACTGACTCAACGAAAGTTGTGCTGTCAGTGACTGAACCCTGCAACTAATGGTTTCAGAGTTCATAGTTCAAAAAAACTGAGGCTCCTACAGCTTCCATCCTAAGAGTGTGGCCCCTTTCTTTCCCTGCTTTCCCTCAGTCCCTCCCCCCCGGTACCTTGGCCAGTGGCTTAGATGGACAAGCTGATGTTTATAATCTCATAATTGGAAAAGGGTTTTGTCTCCTTTCACAATTAGCACCTCTAAGGCAGAGTGATCTGCGTATACTGTTTCCATCTCCAAAATGGCAGCTTTGGTAACTTCTGAACTGACTTAGTCCTTTGTGGGGAATGACATTAAGCTCAGGCAGGGAGCGCCTCGGCTTTCAGGCTTCAGGCATTCACAGCTTTTACACAGTCTCTCAGTCCTCACTTTATGGTGCCAATGATATTTTTTGAAAAGGTAAAATAGTGTGGACATAGAACCAAATCATTAGTTGTTCTCCCCATTATTTCACCATTTCCCCAATCAGGCCCCAAATTTTAATCAAAATGATCCTATCCATTTCCCCTCTTCCCCGCCCATCCCTCCCACCCCCAAATAATACACCAGTAATAGCCCAAAACTACACACATGCTACGCTGTAAAAATGCAGAGTTAACACTATTGGGAAGAAGGCTGTGGGTTGTGGAGATGCTCTTTGAAGATCCACAGTATCTTTTTGCTTTCTCCCACACCCAATTCTGCAAGTTTTGTCCTTCATAGAAGGCCCTTTGCTTTTCCCAGTAAAGCGCAGAATGGGCTGCCTTGGAACACTTCCCGTTCTCCCCTCCACTGGGATGGGTGTGCAAACTATACAGCTTGGAACGGCTTTAAAGCACTTGGGCTGCTGCAGGGCACAGAAACTAGACCGGCTCTTCAAAGGACATCTTCTCAAGCCACCTGTATGGTGTCAAGACAAGTAGAACTCCTCCCCTCCCCATGTGAAACCCACAGTCAGAGGTGACAGGGGTGGTACTCGGGAGAGTTAATTCTTGTCATCTTTTTTGTCATCATCCTCCGAAGGGTAGGAATGCCACGTCAGCCTTTCCTCATAGAAGGATATGACAACCTGTGGGCACTTGACATTGGCTTCCTTGGCGGGCACCAGGTCAGCCTCATCAGAGTTTTTCCTGCAGAACAAAGCACAGAGAGATTGTGAGACCAGCTACTGGTGGTCTCTTAACTTGGATCACCCAGGGGATATGGCTTTGAAAACAAATTTCAGAAATAGGCTAGGGAAGAGTGAAAATGTGGCCCAAGCAGGTTTAACTGGCAGCGGTTAATCAAATGACATCCTCAGAGATTCTCCCCTGTTGAAAATCCCCTGAGGATCTTTGCCAAAAGCTAGGTCATTTGACTCAATTGATCATATCTGAGCCTCCAGGAAAGGCCAAAAGAAGCAAGACTCTAGAATCTCTGAAGGAAGAGAAATTATCATACTCTTCCAAAAGTTGTATCCCATCCAATAAGGGCTCAGAGAGATCTTGACTTTGTAAAAGGATTTAAAACCAATCTGGCACTTTCTTGCTTACTCATATTCGTACTATTTTACATTACCAAATGTGATCCCCACACAACCTCCAGTTTTCAAATGGTGCTTCAATGTGAGGAGAGGGCTATCACATGCTTCTCTATATTTTCCCAAGCTTTAAAAATCATATACATTATAAGGGAATTAAGATGAAATTCTAGTCTGGCATGGTGTCGGTGGCACATGCCTATAATTCCAGTACTTGGGAGGCTGAGACAGGAGGATCACAGGTTTGAGGCCAGCCTTAGCAACTTAGTGAGACCCTGATTAAAAAAAAAAAAAAAAAAAAAATCCAGCATTCGGGAGGCTGAGACCGGAGGATCCTAGTGAGGCACTCCACAACTTAGTGAGACCTGGTTTCAAAATAAAGAATAAAAAATAGGGCTGGGGATGTAGCTCGGAGGTAGAATGCCCCTGAGTTCAATCCTCAGTACCACCAAAAAAAACCCCAAACAAACAAACAAAAAAAGGCTGAGGGTCTAGCTCAGAGGTAGAATGCCACCTGGGTTCAATGGGTTCAATCTTGGTATCAAAAAGAAAAAAAAAAAAAAAAAAAAAAAAAAAAAAAAAAAAAAAAAAAAAAAAAAAAAAAAAAAGAAAGAAAGAAAGAAAAAGAAAAAAAGATTAAACTCTTAACAGGGCTCAGTGGTACATATCTGTAAACCCAGTACTAGAGAGGCTGACACCAGAGGATTGCAGGCTTCAGGCCCACCTAGCAGCTTAGCCCAGCCCTGTTTCAAAATATAAAAAGAGCTTTTTATATTTGGGAGTGTAGCTCAGAGGTAGAATGCCCCTGGGCTCCATCCTCAGGGCCAACAAAAAAAAGTAAACTCTCATCTTCAAGTTACTGGGAGTATCCCAGATGGAAGTAGCACAGGAACAGGCAGCAGAAATATGGTATCTCTGACAAGGCAGCACCCCAGACCTCCTGAAAGGCCCAAAGCCCTCTGGCATTAGTGAGTAAGCTGATAAGGTGGTGGTGTTGGGTTTTTTTTTTTTTAGCAAAAGAATGAGAGGGAAATGGACTGTAACAATATGGGGGATCTGAAGTTTGTTGCCCTCTGAGGTAAAGTAAATTACTTCACTAGATGGAAGTGTTTGCTATTAGGGTAGTGCACACCTAAATCCCAGCTACTTGGGTGGCCAAGGCAGGAGGATCCCAAGTTTGAGGCCAACCTAGGTAACTTAGCTAGACCTTATCTCAAAATAAAAAGGCTTGGGATGTGGCTTAGTGGTAGAATGCTTGCCTAGCATGTGCCAAGTCCTGGATTCAATTTCTGATGGCACACACAAATTTGCTATTTTCAGAAATAAGAATCTCTACTCTTCAGAAAAATTAAATTTTTTACCTTTTTGTAAGCTGGGCGTTGTGGCACATGCTTGTAATCCCAGTACTTGGGAGGCTGAGACAGGAGGATTGCAGGTTCTTGGCCAGCCTCAGGTACTTAGTGAGGCCCTCCACAACTTAGTGAGACCTTGTTTCAAAATAAAGAATAAAAAATAAGGCTGGGGGTGTAGCTTGGAGGTAGAATGCCCCTGGGTTCAACCCCCAGTACTGCAAAAACAAAACAAAACAAAACCCTTTTGTGGTGCTTGGAAGGAACCCAGGACCTTGCCCATGCTAGGCAAACACTCAGAGCTATACCCCCAGCCCCAGAAAATCATTTTTTTTTTTTTTTTTTTTTTTTTTTTGGTTACTGTGAATTGAACCAGGGGCATTTTACCTTTTAGCCACATGTTCCAGCCCTTTTAATTTTGTGATATTGGGGATTGAAACCACAGGCATTCTATCTCCAAGCTTTCCTATTATTTGTTGTTTTGAAACAGGGTCTTGCTAGGCTGCTGAGGCTGGTCTTATACCTGTAATCCTCCTGTCTCAGTCTCTCAAGTATTGGAATTACAGCCATGCGGTACCATACCTGGTCCTTTGATTTTTTTTTTTTTTCCGGTACTAGGGATTGAACTCAGGGGCATTCTACCTTCGAGCTATACCCCCAGCCCTATTTTTTTTATTCTTTATTTTGAAACCGAATCTCACTAAGTTGCGGAGTGCCTCACTAGGTACCCAGCCCTATTTTTTATTCTTTATTTTGAAGCAGGGTCTTACTAAAATGTGGAGTGCCTCACTAGGTAGCTGAGGCTGACTGCGAACCCGGATCCTCCTGTCTCAGCCTTCCAAATGCTGGGATTACAAGCCTGCGCCACCATGCCCTGCTGGCCCTTTGATTTCTGAAAAAGGGTCTTGCTAAGTTGCTGAGGCTGGCCTTAAACCTGTGTAATCCTCCTGTGGCAGCCTCCCTAATATTGGTATTACAGACATTCGCCATCCCCAGCTTGAAAAATCATAAGGAAGGAATGCAATCTTAAGCAATAGACACTATTGTAACTCACACTGTGCACATGCAGAGAAAGTATATTCTATCTAGACTTAGTAAATTCTAGTATCAAGTAACTTCTCCCATAGGAAGCACCTTACAGGTGAACTTTCTTCTTATATGCTAGCAATAAATCAATTACAAGAGGGCCAGATTCAACAAACATCTAGGGAATGCATAGGAAGAAAATACAGGGCTAGTTAGTTGTGACACAGGCCTTCAGGGGTGCTAAAGTTAGGCCTCTCCAGCTATCTTGTAAGGGAGAATTAGTATAGTTGAGTTTCAGAGGAGGTTCTAGGCTGACAAAAGGACTAAAACTTGAGAATGTTGCCTTCATTGGTAATGGCTTAGAAGTATTCCCTCCTGAATTTATTTTTCCATTGGTGCTACAGATTGAACCCTGGGCCTTATTGAGCTACACTCCCCCAACTTAACTATACACACACACATAATTTTTTTTTTTGCAGCACCAGGGATTAAACTCAGGAACCTTCTATCTATTCCTTTTTATTTTGAGACAGGGTCTTGCTAAGTTGCCCAGGCTAGTCTCAAACTTGCAATCCCCCTGTCTCAGCCTTCTGAGTAGATGGGATTACAGGTGTGTGCCACAGTGCCCAATCCAATTTTATATTTTAAGGAGAGTGACTGAGATCCACTTTGGAGAAAAAAAGTAGACACAAGCATTTCTAACTAGCAAGAAAAAGAGAAGACTTCTTTTTGGAAAGAGAGTAGGGAAATTATAGAGAAATTTCAAACTGTAGTTCTTAAGATCTCAAGATAACCATCTTCATTAAGCTGTTTGATGGAATATAGTCATGTACCACATGTTTCAGTCAACGACAGACCACATATGATGGTGGCCCTCTAGGATTATAATGGAGCTGCAAAATTCTTATCACCTAGTGACATGGTAATGCAATCCATTATTCATGTATCTGGTGATGCTGGTGTATGCTTGTAATCCCAGTATTTGGTAGGCTGAGACTGGATGACTGCAGGTTTGAGGACAGCCTAAGCAAGTAGTGAGGCCCCTCATCAACCTAGTGGGACCCTGTTTCAAAATAAAAATAAAACAGGCTGGGGGTATAGCAGCTTGGAGGTAGAATGCCTCTGGGTTCAAACCCCAGTGCCCCCAAAGGAAAAGAAAAATGTTCAGTTGATAATGATAATAAATAACTATGGTACATGTATTCCTACTTATAGAAGTTCACTGTAAAGCAGTATGCTGGGTTACACTGGCCTTGTCTCTTGATTGCATCAAGAGGACACATTCAGCACTGATCTCTCCACCTAGGTTTATAAGTATACTCTATGATGGTGGCTTAATTATGTAGTTCTCAGAATCCCTGTCACTGATACATTGCCTGTATTACTACTATTGGTATTTATACTTATTATGGAGAAAAGAAGGCTTACATTGTGCTGGGTAACAGTAAAGAGGCCTTGCTGACCCCTGCTGGCTGATTTTGGAATTGCAGAATCTACAAAGGAAAGATTTAACTTCTCCTGACCTTAAAAAGGTTAATGGAACCTCTGATCCTGAGGCCAGCCCGATCTTTATGAAGGAGGTGGCAGAAGGGGAAAATCGTACAATCACATTTCAAATTTTTCTCTTTCACTTACAGAACTGAAATGTGATTCCTCCCCATACCCTCTGCACTCTAGATTTTCTCCCACCTCCTAAAAAACAAAAAACAAAACAAAACAAAACAAAACAAAAAAAAATGGGCAAAGATCTGAGAATCCTAAGGGCCCCTACCTGTAACTCATGAGTCCAGGTTAGCAGTCAGGCCGAGGTTCACTATCGAAGGACTATGCCATCTTAAAGATTTCACACCTGGGCGACTGGAATTTCGAAGGTCCAGCTCTTTTCCTCTGGCATGGAACAGATGGGGAGAAGGAAAAAACAACCACACAGAGCCACTGGCTGACTCACCATTTCATCAGGAACATGAGCTCTCCACTGGAATCTGTAGCTCCGATAATCCTCTCTGGTTCCAAACCCCGGGCAAAGCCTCGTGGCTTTTCTGACTGTAAAACCAGATGGGCAGAACAATTTATGTATATGTTCTGTTATCCAGAACAAAGTTATTCTGGTGTTTCTGATTAATGTGGTCTTGTCTGTATTTCACTAATACCTTGGCTCCACAACAGACTTTTTCTTTCATTTTGGTGCTGTGGATTGAATACAGGGGTGTTTTTGCCTCTGAGCAATACCCCCATTCCTTTTTATTTTGAAACAGCTTCTTTCTAAGTTGCTGAGGCTGGCCTTAAACCTGCAATCCTCCTATCTCAGCCTCCCAAGTACTGGGATTACAGGTGTGTGCCACCATGCATGGCATAACAGACTTTTTATTCTATCTATCTATCTATCTATCTATCTATCTATCTATCTATCTATCTATCTATCTATCTTTGTGGTACTGGGGATGGAGCCCAGGGACATTCTACCTCTGAGTGACACTCCGAGCCCTACTTTATTCCTTTATTTTGAAACAGGGTGTCACTAAGCTACAGATGACCTAAGCTGCTGAGGCTGGCTACAAACCTGGGATTCTCCTGTCTCAGTCTCCCAAGAATTGGGATTACAAGAGTGTACCACCATGCCTGCCTTGGTAACAGACTTTTAGAATTCTTTCTACTGAAATCTGAAGTGCATGAGATCTTCCTATATGTGAAAAGTGACGTGTAAGCCGAGTGTGGTGGCGAACGCTTGTAATCCCAGTACTTGGGAGGCTGAGATGGGAGGATCTGAGTTTGTGGCCAGCCTCAGCTACTTAGTGAGGCCCTCTGCAATGTAGTGAGACCGTGTTTCAAAATAAAGAATAAAAAATAGGGCTGAGGATGTATCTCAGAGGTAGAATGCCCCTGGGTTCAATCCCCAGTACTGCAACAAAAAAAAAGAAAAGCGATATGTATACCAAGTAAAATAAATGTACAACTGTCTCTCCATTCTCAAAAGACAAATTAAGGCATCGGAATAAGTCAAAATAGCTACCTCAAGTCCTGTTAAGATCAAAATACTGAAAACTATTTACAGGAACAAATTCATTTGCCCTTCTATCTGTCTCCAATAACGTTACATATATTATTCTTGCACCATGGACAAAAAGAATAACATGCCTATAATCCCAGCACTTGGGAAGCTAAGACAGGAGGATTGCGGGTTCAAGGACAGCCTAAGCAGAGTAGTGAGATTCTCAGCAACCTAGCAAAATCCTGTTTCAAAATTAAAAATAGAAAGGGCTGAGGATGTAGCTTGAGGTAAAATGCCCCTGGATTCAATCCATAGTACCATAGTACCATACCACACAAAAAGGTAAGAATAGACCATGGACTTCACAAGAGTACACTCTGTAAGCATTAGATTATCTAAGACTTTAGAAAGAAAGTAGATGGCTACTGAGATTTAAGAGGCAGAACAAAACTGCTTTAAATTATCTAGTTTAACAGCAGTATAAATTCTAGGATAGTAGTTGGGGGTGGTGGCTCACACCTATAATCCCAGTACTTGGGAAGTTGAGACAGGAGAATTGTAGGTTTACAGCTAGCCTCAGCAACTTAGCAAGGCCCTCAGCAACTCAGACCCTGTTTCTAAATAAAAAATAAAATAGGGCTGGGGGTGTACCTCAGAAGTGAAACGCCCCTGGATTCAATCCCCAGTACCATAAAAATAAATAATTAGGATAATGAAAATTCTTACTTCTAGTCTCACCTCTTCTTTCTTCTTCTTTGGTTTGCTCTCGTCTCCCTTATCTTCAGAATCAGAATCAGCTTTGCGCTTGCCTCCCTCTGATTTATCTGTCTCATGTGCTGTTTTCTGTGACTGTAGAAACTCAGCAATGAGGTCAGGGCAATCCAAGTTCTCTTCTGGCTCCCATGTGTTGTCCTCACTGAAACCAGAAGGCACAGAGTTACACTTTCCACTCAGAGTAATCATACTCACACTAATGACAAGCACCAGCAGAGCTGGTGTCCTTGGAAAAGAGGAAATTTCCCAGGGTGTGGAGAGTTTTTGTTAGTATATCAACCTAGCGAGATCTTGTTTCCAAATAAGAAATAAAATCGGGCTGGGGGTGTAGCTTGAAGGTAGAATGCCTCTGGGTTCAATCCCCAATACCACCAAAAAACGAAAACCAAAAAACCCCGTTCCTCAAATCTACCTCGCATTATAGTAGTTATACACGTAGGTCCTATTCCTCACCAAATTATAAGCCATGAAAGCCAGGACTGAGCCAGTGTATTCATCACAAAAACAGCAGTACATCACAAGATTTCTGATAAAATGTTTGTGACTAAATTTACCTATGTCAACGAAACTTACTCTGAGAAACCCTTCCACTTTAGGAGGTACTCCACTTTGCCCTTTACAACTCGCCGGTCGAGAACTTTTTCTACCACATATTCCTCTTCCTCTTCTTCTAGCACCTCTTCCACTTTCTTCTTGTTTTGTTTCTTCCCCATGGTGCCCGCCAGCTTTCTGGTGTAAAGGGTGACGCTGCTATAATAAAGGAAATAAAAAGGGAATCAGGGCATTCTGATTGGTTAGATAAATACTTAGATGGTAAGAAAACCAGGAACCATCATAGATGGCGTTAATGCCATATGCTGCTTATAGTGTTATGCCTATTCATCTTTAATACATAATAGTTTTCTGATATTTCAGATGGAATGTTAGCTAATCTCAGCAAAACTTCCTTTATTCTTATATATCCATTTAAACTTTTATGCCCATTCTAATTTACAAGAGCTCCTGTTATCCCTTTACCATAAAACCATGCTACCTAAAATACTGTATTAATTTGAAAATAAAGCAGGCCTTCTAAAAATACACATAGATCAAATGTATGTAATTCTCTGACCCCTACTTTCTTCTATGCTCTGGATGAATTCCTTTCATCAAAGTGGATTGAATTGTTACTGTAGGAAACCACTTGCCCTATCAAACATCTAATTTTTCTTTCTGTACCTACAAACAGACTTATACATGTGAAGCATTCACACTACCACTGAGCTACATCCTCTACTATATATATATACATATAAAGAGAGAGAGAGAGAGAGAGAGCATATACAGAAAGTACAATTCATTCTTCTGTACTATTAAGACTCTGTGTGTGTGTGTGTGTGTGTGTGTGTGTGTGTGTGTGTGTGTGTGTGTGTCAGTACTGCAGATTGAACTCGGGGCATTCTACACCCCCAGCCCTGTATTTTTATTCTTTATTTTAAAACAGGGTCTCAGTAAGTTGCAGAGGGCCTCACTAAGTAGCTGAGGCTGGCTGCGAACCTGCGATCCTCCTGTCTTAGCCTCCCAAGTACTGGGAATACAAGTGTGAGCCACCACGCCTGGCTAAGACCCTCTTTTGAAAACTTCCCTTATTTACTTATTTTTGTGCCTGTGTGGTGGTACCAGGGACTGAACCTAGGAGTGTTCTACCTCCAAGCTACACCCCAGCCCTATTTTACTTTTTTATATCATAATAGTCTTACTGAGTTGCTGAAGGCCTAAATTGCTGAGGTTGATCTCAAACCTGCAATCCTCCTGTCTTAAGTCTCTGAAGTACTGGGATTACAGGTGTGCACCACCACACCCACCTCCCTTATTCTTTAAGCAGCTTTTCCTGAATAGTACCATAAATATACAACTCAGGCAGGCATGGTGGAACATGCCTATAATCACAGTACTTGGGAGGCTGAGACAGAAGGATAGCAGATTCAAGACCAGTCTCAGCAACATAGTAAGACCCTGTTTCAAAACAAAACAAAAGGGCTGGGGAGAGGCGGCTTGGAGGTAGAATACCTCTGGTTCAATCCCCAGTACCAACAGGAAAAAAACCTTACAACTCACAAGTTATATCCCCAGCCGTTTTTATATTTTATCTTTGTTTATTTATTGCGGTGCGGGAATTGCAAGCATGCATCATCACACCAGGCCCGCCTTCCATTTTATTTTATTTATTTTTGCGGTACCGGGGATTGAACTCAGGGGCATTCTACCTCTGAGCTATACCCCCAGCCCTATTTTTTATTCTTTATTTTGAAACAGGGTCTCACTAAGTTGCAGAGTGCCTCACTAGGTAGCTGAGGCTGGCCTCGAACCCGGATCCTCTGGTCTCAGCCTCCTGAATGCTGGGATTACAAGCGTGCGCCACAACGCCCGGCTCCTATATTTTATTTTGAAACAGGGTCTTGCTAATTTGCTGAGGATGTCCTTGAACACGAGATTCTTCTACAGCAGCCTCTCAAGTACTGAGATTGTAGGTATGTGTCATCATGTCTGGCTAATCACGAAATTTTTTCAATCGGAGCACTGCAATAATTGGAAGAAGAATGGGGGAAAAAAGGTAGCTACCATAAATAGACTGAATTTATCCTTTTAAGCTGAGCGAGGTGGTGCACACTTGTAATCTCAGTATTCCGGAAGCTGAGAAAGGAGGATCCCAGATTTGAAGCCAGCCTCAGCAATTTAGTGAGACCCTATTTCCAAATAATAAAATAAGAAGGGCTGAGGATGTAGTTCAGGTGGAATGCCCCTGGGTTCAATCCCAGTACTACAAAAAACAAAAACAAACAAAAAAAGACCAAACAAACAAACAAAAAAATAAAATAGGGCTATTGTTATAGCTGGGAGATAGAATGCCTATGGGTTCAAAGTCCAGTTAAAAAAAAAAAAGCCAGCCGGGCGTGGTGGCTCACGCTTGTAATCCCAGCATTCGGGAGGCTGAGACCGGAGGATCCGGGTTCGCGGCCAGCCTCAGCTACATAGTGAGGCACTCCGCGACTTAGTGAGACTCGGTTTCAAAATAAAGAATAAAAAATAGGGCTGGGGGTATAGCTTGGGGGTAGAATGCCCCTGAGTTCAACCCCCAGTACCG
>PVLC010024553.1:0-11590 GCA_004027655.1 Graphiurus murinus | reverse complement strand
AATAGGGCTGTGAGTGTAGCTTGGAGGTAGAATGACCCTGGTTTCATCTTCAGTAACCAGAAAAAAAAATCTACTTGGCACACTGATGCATGCCTTTAATCCTAGATAGTAGAGTAGGATCACAGATTTGAGGGCAGCAGCATATGGTAACTCAGCAAGACCCTTTTTTTGTACCAGAGACTAAATTCAGAGGTGTTCTGCCTCTGAACTAGATCCGTAGCCCTATTTTTTATTTTTTCGGTACTGGGGATTGAACCCAGGGGCATTCCACCTCTGAGCTACAACCCCAGCCCTATTTTTTATTCTTTATTTTGAAACAGGGTCTCACTAAGTTGCGGAGGGCCTCACTAAGTAGCTGAGGCTGGCTGCAAACCTGTGATCCTCCTGTCTCGGCCACCCAAGTACTGGGATACAAGCATGTTTTTTTATTTTTTTTATTTTTATTTTTATTTTTTTTGCAGTCCTGGGGATTGAACTCAGGGGCATTCTATCTCCGAGCTACACCCCCAGCCCTATTTTTTATTCTTTATTTTGAAACCGGGTCTCACTAAGTTGCGGAGCGCCTCACTAGGTAGCTGAGGCTGGCCTTGAACCCGGATCCTCCAGTCTCAGCCTCCCAAATGCTGGGATTACAGGCGTGCGCCACCATGCCCGGCTGTTTTTTTATTTTAAAATGGTATTTTGCTAAGTTCCTGAGGTTGGCCTCAAACCTCCAGTTCTCCTGTTTGATCCATGCCCTGCCAGCGAAACCCTCTTTGAAATTAAAAAAATAAAGCCAGATGTAGTGGTGCACAGCTGTAATCCCAGTATTTGGGAAGCTAAAATAGGAGGATCACAGGTTTGAGGCCAGTCTCAGCAACTGAATGAGGCCCTCCACAACTAGTGAGACCCTATTTCAAAATAAAAAATAAAATAGAGCTGGGGGTGTAGCTCAGAGGTAGAACTGGGTTCAATCCTCAGTACAGAGTCCCCTATAAATGTATTCTTTGGTAGGCTTAAAGATATATTATTACCAATTTGTGTCGGCAGATGGCGCCATAAGACATCTCTAAAACAAAAGTAGTTAAAATTGGCCCAAATCTAAAAATGGATGGACGGCAGCTGCCCAGGATGATACAAAGAACCAAGAGGATGTCAGGCAACCCACGGAACTCCATGGAAGGAGGTAGGAGAGGAGAGGGCAAGTGATGGAAACACATAGAGACTCTCCTAAAAACTTTAACACTGGTATACACAGGTCTATCTACACAGGATAGACCATAACCAACCTTCTATAAACGTCAGGATCCTTGTGATGAACCAGATATAATCAACAGCTGAGCAAATCATAAATCATATTCCAGAGATATTCCCATGCCTGTATTTTTTTTTTTTTTGGTGGTACTAGGAATTGAACCCAGGGGCATTCTACCTCTGAGCTATACCCCCAGCTCTATGTTTTTTTATTCTTTATTTTGAAACAGGGTCTCACTAAGTTGCAGAGGGCCTCAATAAGTAGCTGAGGTTGGCCGCAAACCTGGATCCTCTGGTCTCAGCCTCTCAAGTACTGGGGTTACAGGCATTCGCCAACAGGCCTGGCCCCCATGCCTGTATTTTTAAACAATGCTAACTTAAACAACAAACATAGCTGGCGTGGTGGTGAACCTTGTAATCTCAGTGTACTAGGGAGGCTGAGCCCAGAGGATCCAGGTTTGCAGCCAGCCTCAGCTACTTAAGTGAGGCCCTCAGCAACTTAATGAGACCCTATTTCAAAATACTGAATAAAAAACTAGGGCTGGGGGTGTAGCTCAGAGGTAGAGTGCCCCTGGGTTCAATACTCAGCAGTACATTAAAAAAAAAAAAAAAAAAAAAAATTTGTTTGGCTACTAGAAAATTGTAGCCTGAGCCGGGCATGGTGGTGCATACTTATAATCCCAGCATTTGGGATCCAGGTTCTCGGCCAGCCTCAGCTACCTAGTGAGGCACTCTACAACTTAGTGAGACCCTGTTTCAAAATGAAGAATAAAAAATAGGGCTGGGGGTATAGCTCGGAGGTAGAATGCCCGAGTTCAATCCCCAGTACCTCAAAAAAAAAAAAAAAAAAGAAAGAAAGAAAGAAAATTGTAGCCTGAGTTGGGCATATTGGTACATACTTGTAATCCCAGCACTTGGGAGGCTGACACAGGAGGACAGGAGGTTCACAGCCAGCCTCAGCTACTTAGTGAGACCCTGTTTCAAAATAAAAAGAATAAAATCGGGCTGGGGGTGTAGCTAGGAGGTAGAATGTCCCTGGGTTCCATCCCCAGTACCTAAAACATAAAACATAAATAAATAAATAAATAAAAAAGAAAGAAAAAGAAAATTGTAGCCTCGCATGGTGTTGCATGACTGTAATCCCAGTACTTGAGAGGCTGAGACAGGAGGATTGTAGGTTTGAGACCAGTTTCAGTGAGACACTAGGCAATTTAGTTAGTCTGTTTCCAAATAAAAAATAAAATAGGAGTGGAGATATAGCTCAGAGGTATAACACTCCTGGGTTCAAACCCCAGTACCAATAATAACAAGTATTATTATTGCCAGGCGTGGTGGTGAACTCTTGTAATCCCAGTACTTGGGAGGCTGAGACCGGAGGATCCAGGTTCACGGCCAGCCTCAGCTACTTAGTGAGGCTCTCCGCAACTTAGTGAGACCCTGTTTCAAAAATAAAGAATAGAGCCGGGCATGGTGACGCAGGCTTGTAATCCCAGCATTTGGGAGGCTGAGACGGGAGGATCTGGGTTCAAGGCCAGCCTCAGCTACCTAGTGAGGCACTCCGCAACTTAGTGAGACTCGGTTTCAAAATAAAGAATAAAAATTAGGGCTGGGGGTATAGCTCGGAGGTAGAACTCCCCTGAGTTCAATCCCCAGTACTGCAAAAAAAAAAAAAAAAAAAAAAAAAAAAAAAAAAGTATCTAATAATAGTGAACACTTTCTGTGGTAGGTACTTTTGAAGCACTTTCTTTGCTTATTATTTACAATATTCCTAAGAGTTACTAGCTAGAGCTGATAACAGTGACCAACAATAACCTGAAAATTTGGCTCATAGTGTGTCTGTTTAAATTCTATAGGGATTTTCAATTGTCTTCTTTGTGTTAATGAAATTGCTCTATTTTTTTTTTAACCTAAATACTTACTGAGTCTGGCACATTTAACAATTCTTAGAAAAATAATTTCATATCTGTATTGTACTTTATAGAGTGCTACCTCATTACCTCATTTAATCCTTAAACCAACCCTTCAAGATAAGCCTATTCAGATAATATCTGTCTCACAGAACAGACTTAGATGGAATAAGTTATCAAGGCTAGGCTAACAGTTCTGGACAAACATAAAACTAAGAGCTAGCTACAAACCTATAGGGAGACCTTCCTCCAACCTGTACAAGTAAAAGACAGAGATACCTTGAAATGGATGCTCCTTACAATTTGTTAGTAGTAAGTAAGAAAGTGACTAATAACGTTTTTTTTTTTTTTTTTTTGTGGTCCTGGGGATTGAACCCAGGGGCATTCTACCTCCGAGCCACACCCCCCAGCCCTATTTTTATTCTTTATTTGGAAACAGGGCCTCACAAGTAGCTGAGGCTGGCTGCGAACCAGGATCCTCCTGTCTCAGCCTCCCAAGTTCTGGGATTACAAGCATGTACCACCATGCCCAGCTACTAATAATGTTTTTGTTTCATAAAACACTTTGGAAGATATGGCTGTTAAAAAAAAAAAAAAGAAGAAGAAAAGCCCCCAGGCGTGGTGGGGCATGCTTGTAATCCCAGTACTTGGGAGGCCGAAACAGGAGGATCCAGGTTTGCAGTCAGCCTCGGCTTCTTAATAAGACCATCCGCAACCTGGTGAGACTCTATTTCAGAATAAATAAAAATAGGGCTGGGGATGTAGCTCAGTGGTAGAATATCCCTGGGTTGATCCCAGGTACCACAATAAATAAATAAATAAAAATTAAAGCCAAGAGTGCTGGTGCAGACCTGTAATCCTAGTATTTGAGAGGCTGAGATAGGAAGATTGCGGGTTCCAGGCCAACCTCAGCAATTTAACAGTTTCAAAATAAAAAGCACTGGTTAGGTATAGCTCTGAGGTAGAATTCCTCTGGGTTCAATTCCCAGTACCAAAAATAAGTAAGTAGTAGTAGTAGTAGTAATAATAATAATAATAATAATAATAATAGTACTTACTAGGAGCCTGGGTAGAATACAGAGTAACTAATTTATGACTGCTAAACTACTGAAAGTTCTACCACTTTGCAGGAACCCTGAGACCCAGGGAAATGAGTCCATCTGGTCAATGTGCTGGGCTATAAAGACACATAAGTACAGTCTTTTGAAAAAATCCTGGGGGTAAGCAATAAAATGGCAACTAACAAATATAAAGGCATTTAATGTTTTTATTTATTTTTTTTTTTTGCGGTACTAGGGATTGAACTCAGAGGTCTCAGCCTCCCAAATGCTGGGATTACAAGCGCGCGCCACCACGCCCGGCTTAATGTTTTTAATAGCACTAGGGATTGAGCCCAGGGGCATAATCTCTGAGCTACACACCCCCCAGCCCTATTTTTTTGTTTGTTTGTTTTTTGTGGTACTGGGGATTGAACTCAGAGGCATTCTACCTTCTAGCTATATCCCCAGCCCTATTTTTATTCTTTATTTTGAAACTGAGTCTCACTAAGTTGCAGAGTGCCTCACTAGGTAGCTGAGGCTGGCCGTGAACCCGGATCCTCCAGTCTCAGCCTCCCAAATGCTGGGATTATAAGCTAAGTGTGCGCCACCACGCCCAGCTCCTATTTTTTATTCTTTCTTTCTTTCTTTTTTTTTTTTTTGCAGTACTGGGGATTGAATTCAAGGACATTCTACCTTTGAGCTACACCCCCAGCCCTATTTTTTTATTCTTTATTTTTTAAACCGAGTCTCACTAAGTTGCGGAGGGCCTCACTAGGTAGCTGAGGCTGGCCTCGAACCCGGATCCTCCGGTCTCAGCCTCCCTCAGCCTCCCGAATACTGGGATTACAAGCGTGTGCCACCACGCCCGGCTATTCTTTATTTTGAAACAGGGTCTCACTAAGTTTGAGAGGGCCTCACTAAGTAGCTAAGGCTGGCCGCGAACCTGCGATCTTTCTGTCTCAGACTCCCAAGTACTGGGATTACAACCGTGTGCCACCATGCCCGGCTCATTTAATTCAATTCTCACAACACTCTACTAAAACCATTTTTTTTGGTGTGTGTGGTACTGAGGATTGAATCCAGGGGCATTCTACCTCCAAACTATACCCCCAGCCCTATTTTATTTTTATTTAGAAACAGGGCCTCACTAGGTTGATGAGAGCCTCACTACTTGCTGAGGCTGTCCTTGAACCTGCGATCCTCCTGTCTCAGCCTACTGGGTTTACAAGCATGTGCCCAGCTCTATTAAAGCCATTTTAAAAATGAAGGCTTACTGAAGAAAAAGAAAAATTCCCAAGATTCCTCAAGAGCAGGAAACAAAGCCATTCAGGATTGGATGTCAAAAACTAAAACAAAGCCAACCAAAAAAGGGAAAAATGCAAGCAGGAATTTAAAATGACAAGAGTACTATGTAATACTTAGGAAAAGAAGTATAAGCAATAATATGTAACCACAAAAACATTACAAGAATTTGGAGGAAGAACTGGGTAGGGTGACTAAGGAAGGGTTTGAAAAGTTGAGATTAAAGCCAGGTTCTACCAGCTTTTGAAAAGACTGGAAGAGGGAAATTTGGTTTGAGAAACTGTTGTTCAAGTAATGACTTTCAACTTAGAGACCCTGTTTCAAAAAATAAAAAAAAAAGGGGGGGGGAGGGAAACACCCTAATGCACATGATGTACTTTTTCTTTTCGTTTTTGGTACTAGGAGCTAAACCCAAGGGCATTCTACCTCCGAGCTACACCCCTAGCCCTATTTTATATTCTTTATTTTGAAACAGGGTCTCACTAAATTGCAGAGGGCCTCACTAAGTAGCTCACTAAGTTGGCCGCTTCCTCCTGTCTCAGCCTCTTAAGCACTGGGATTACAAGCGCATGCTACCACGCCCAGCTACATGACATACTTTCACAAACATATCAAAGTCAATCACTAAACTGAACTTGAGAAGGAGGGAGGGGAGGGAAGAGGATTGGGAATTGGAGAAGGGATGAGAGATGTGTGCATGTATGCCTTTACCAGCTTGTACCTAACAAAGATATATGATTACAATGGACCAAAAAAAAAAAAAAAAAAAAAAAAATTGGGCTGGGGGTGTAGCTGGAAGGCAGAACACTCTGGCTTCAATTACCAGCACCATACACAAAGAAGAAACTGTTGTGAACAAAAGCAATGTGACAAACCAGTTTGGGCTGGTTTACAGTAGGATGAGTAGGAAAGTGGTAGGCTAAAAATTTTCTACATGAGGTTTTTTTTTTTTTAATGCAGTTCTGTGTGTGTGCGCGTGTGTGAGAGACTGGGGATTGAACCCAGGGGCATTCTACCCCCGAGCTACATCCCCAGCCCTATTTTTTATTCTTTATTTTGAAGTAGGGCCCCACTAAGTTGCAAAGGACCTCACTAGGTAGCTGAAGCTGTCCTGGAACCTGTGATCCTCCTGTCTCAGCCTCCCAAATACTGGGATTATAGTCTTGTTGTGTACCACTATGCCCAGAGGCTACCTCCTTCTTAAAGATCCAAATCTTCAGTGTTATATCCAACATCCTTTGGTTCCAATCACTTAAGACTAACTTCACTTCCCTCACAAAATCTAAACAGAAGACTATAATCTGAACAGTTACTGCATATTTTCTCCATGTACGGCTTTGTGACATCTATTAGGAAGGAAGTGTGCGGCTAGCCAGGTGCAGTGGTACAAGCCAGCTTCTTGGGAGACTGAAGCATGAGGATCACAAGTTCAAGGACAGCCTGGGCAACATAGCCAGACCCTGTTTCAAAAGAGGGGACATTGGGAGGTTGAAACAGGAGGATTGCAGGTTCAAGACCAGTCTCAGCAACTGAGTGAGGTCCTCCACAACTAAGAGAGACCTTACTTCAAACTAAAAGACTAAAGCTGGGTGCGGTGGCGCAAGCTTGTAATCCCAGTACCTGGGAGGCTGAGACTGGAGGCTCGAAGGTTCGAGGCCAGCCTCAGCTACTTAGTAAGGCCCTCTGCAATTTAGTGAGACCCTGTTTCAAAATAAAGAATATAAGCCGGAGCCGGGCGTGGTGGCGCACGCTTGTAATCCCAGCATTCGGAGGCTGAGACCGGAGGATCCAGGTTCGCTCGCGGCCAGCCTCAGCTACCTAGTGAGGCACTCCGCAACTTAGTGAGACTCGGTTTCAAAATAAAGAATAAAAAATAGGGCTGGGGGTATAGCTTGGAGGTAGAATGCCCCTGAGTTCAATCCCCAGTACCGCAAAAAAAAAAAAAAAGAATATAAGCCAGGAGTGGTGGCACACACTTATAATCCCAGCATTTGGGAGGCTGAGACCGGAGGATCTGGGTTTGAAGCCAGCCTCAGCTACTTAGTGAGGCTCTCCGCAACTTAGTGAGACCCTGTTTCAAAATAAAGAATTAAAAATAGGGCTGGGGCCGGGCGTGGTGGCGCATGCTTGTAATCCCAGCATTCGGGAGGCTGAGACCTGAGGATCCGGGTTCGCGGCCAGCCTCAGCTACCTAGTGAGGAACTCCGCAACTTAGTGAGACTCGGTTTCAAAATAAAGAATAAAAAATAGGGCTGGGGGTATAGCTCGGAGGTAGAATGCCCCTGAGTTCAATCCCCAGTACCGCAAAAAAAAAAAAAAAAAAAAAAAATAGGGCTGGGGGTTAGCTCAGAGGTAGAATGCCCATGGGTTCCATCCCCAGTATCACAAAACCAAAACAAAAGGGAGAACACCTGGGTGTGGTGGCACATCCCTATAATCCCAGTACTTGGCAGATGGAAACAGGAGGATTGCAGGTTCCAGGCCCCAGCCTCAACAACTTAGAAAGACCCTGTTTCAAATTAAAAAAATAATTAAAAGGGCTAGAAATTAGCTCAGAGGTAGAATCCACCCCCCCCATACACACACACACACACACACACACACACACACTGTGCCCCCTGCCAGGTCAAATACTACCCTCTTTTTTTTTTTTTTTTTTGTGGTACTAGAGACTGAACACAGGGGTACTCCACTACTGTGCTACATTCCAAGCACTCCCCTCTCTTTGGAGACAAAGTCTCCCTAAATTGCCCAGGTTGCCCTTAAATTTGTGATACACCTGCCTCAGTATCCCTGAGATTACAGTATCTGGAATTATAGGCTTATGCCACCAGTACAGCCTGCTCCTTCTTCAAGACCTACCTTCAGTGCTATGTCCTCCATGAAGCCCACCCAACCCAGCAAAATATTTCTCCATTCCTTGAGATCCCCAAAGCATTTTTGTTCTATTTTTACTTGGACACTGAAAAGCATGTCTGAGCCCTGTACAAGGTTCATGAACATAATACAGGCAATAAGGATGGATCTTTCAGACTCATAAAATAAGGAACAAAGTTCGAAGCATCACCTTTTTAAGGATCTAATGATGAGCAAGATAAATCTGATAAACCCTGAAAAGAACAAAGAAATACCTTTGCTAGCTGGGCGTGGTGGCGCACACTTTTAATCCCAGCATTCGGGAGGCTGAGATGGGAGGATCCCGATTCTTGGCCAGCCTCAGCTACCTAGTGAGGCACTCCACAACTTAGTGAGACCCTGTTACTTTCTTTCTTTCTTTTTTTTTTTTTTGCGGTACTGGGGATTGAAACCAGGGGCATTCTACCTCCGAGCTATACCCCCAGCCCTATTTTTTTTTTTTTTATTCTTTATTTTGAAACCGAGTCTCACTAAGTTGCAGAGTGCCTCACTAGGTAGCTGAGGTTGGCCAAGAACCCGGATCCTCCGGTCTCAGCCTCCCAAATGCTGGGATTACAAGGGTGCACCACCACACCCAGCTGAGACCCTGTTTCAAAATAAAGAATAAAAAATAGGGCTGGGCCGGGCATGGTGGCGCACGCTTGTAATCCCAGCATTTGGAAGGCTGAGACTGGAGGATCTGGGTTCTCCGTCAGCCTCAGCTACCCAGTGAGTCACTCTGCAACTCAGTGAGACCGGTTTCAAATAAAGAATAAAAAATAGGGCTGGGGGTATAGCTTGAAAGTAGAATGCCCCTGAGTTCAATTCCCAGTACCGCAAAAAAAAAAAAAAAAAAAAAAAAAAAAAGATACCTTTGCTAAAAGAATTGTAACTATATACCTGTCATGGAAAGTCAAGTGAAGCCATCCATGTGTAGTGTGTATTGAGGTGGTAGTCATGTTTCTCAACTGCTTTTAATCTGTTTTTATTTTATTTTTTTTAATCTGTTGCTGCTTGTGAAGCAAAGGTTTTCCACATGGAAAACTTGAGCAGAAAACACAAACTTGTGCCACAGACATAGTGAACAGGATTTTGTTTTTTGGGTACTGGGGATGTAATCCAGGAGCATTCTACCCAAGTTACACCTCCAGCCCCATTTCATTTTTATTTGGAAACAGGGTTTCGCTAGGTTGATAAGAGTTTCACTATTTGCTGAGGCTGTCCTCTAACCTGTGATTCTCCTGTCTCAGTCTCCCAAGTACTGGGATTACCAGTGTGTGCCACCACACCTGTAATTTTCATTAAAATTTCATTTTTAACGAAACCTCTGCCCTCAAAATCCAGAGGACTGCCAGGCTAGAGGACACAGGTTAAGGGCCAGCCTCAGGAATTTAGCAAGAGCATGTCTCAAAAAAAAGGGGGGATGGGTGGGTGGGCTATGGATATAGTTCAGTAGCAGAGTGCCTAGTACGGGTTGAGGCATGTGTTCTATCCCTAGATGACAAGTAAAATTAAATGTTTAGAGCCGGGCGTGGTGGCGCACGCTTGTAATCCCAGCATTCAGGAGGCTGAGACCAGAGGATCCGGGTTCGAGGCCAGCCTCAGCTACCTAGTGAGGCACTCTGCAACTTAGTGAGACCTGGTTTAAAAAAAAAGAATAAAAAATAGGGCTGGGGGTGTAACTCAGAGGTAGAATGCCCCTGGGTTCAATCCCCAGCACTGCAAAAAAATAAAAAGAAAGCCCAGTATGGTGGTACAAGCTTGTAAACCCATTACTTGGGAGGCTGAGACCCAGAGGACCGAGTTCTTGGCTAGCCTCAGCTGCTTAGTGAGGCTCTCCACAACTTAGTGAGACCCCGTTTCAAAATAAAGAATAAAAATAGGACTGTGGGTATAGTTCAGAGGTAGAATGCCCCTGGGCTTAATCCCCAGTACTGCAAAACAAAACAAAACAACCTCTTAAGAAAAATACTTATAAAGTGGAAATCTATCAGTTCTAATGCAGAATTTGTTTTTTTTTTTTGGTACTGGGGATTGAACTCAGGGGCATTCTACCTCTGAGCTATACCACCAGCCCTATTTTTTTTTTTTTTTTATTCTTTATTTTGAAACCGGGTCTAAGTTGCGGAGTGCCTCACTAGGTAGCTAAGGCTGGCCGAGAACCCGGACCCTCAGATCTCAGCCTCCTGAATGCTGGGATTACAAGTGTGCGCCACCACGCCTGGCTTAATATAGAATTTGTTATGCCACCACAGTATATAAAAAAGATTTGCTAGATAAATTACAAAATGACAAAAATTAGTCAATTCTTCCTAAATGGTGTAAAAAAAAATTATTTTTAGTCCCTAAAATTAGCACAAGAAGATATAGTGGGTTGCTTCCTTTCTTTACATGTATGGTTAGACAATTGTAGGCATCCTGCTAGGCAGGTGCCTGTAATCTCAGCAACTCAGGAAGCTGAGGCAGGGGGAATAAAAACTTTGAGGCTAGCCTCAATAACTTAGGAAGACTCAAAATAAAAAATAAAAAGAGCTGAGGATGTAGCTCAATTATAAAGAGTGTCCTGACTTCATTTTCCAGTGTGGCAACAAATCAACCAATCAATCTCCCTGCCCCCAAATATATATAGATATCTCCTACTCAAAAATGAAGAAGGTACCGTGTATTTATGGTGCACAACTGTAATCCCAGTACTTGGGAGGTTGAAACAGGAGGACTGCAGGTCTGAGATTAGCCTCAACAATTAAGTGAGACCTTGTTTCAAAGTAAAAAATAAAAAGGCTAGGAGTGCAGCTCAAAGGTAGAAGGCCCCTGGGTCCAACTCCAGCTGAAAGGAAGAGGGTAAAGAAGGGAAGGAAGGTGGAGAGAGAGGGGGAGGGAGGGAGGAAGGAAGGAAGGGAGAGAGCAAGCTAGCTAGATGGCTGGAGCTGCAGCTCAATGGTAGAGCACTGGCCTACTGCGTGTGAAGCCCTGGGTTCCATCCCGCTAGGCTCCATCCTTTTTTTTTTTTTTTGTGGTACTGGAGACTGAACTCGGGGGCATTCTACCTCCGAGCTCTACCCCCAGCCCTATTTTTTATTCTTTATTTTGAAACAGGGTCTCACTAAGTTGTGGAGGGCCTTACTAGGTAGCTGAGGCTGGCGGGGAACCCGGATCCTCTGGTCTCAGCCTCCCAAATGCTGGGATTACAAGTGTTCGCCACCACACCCGGCT
>PVLC010024552.1:0-24517 GCA_004027655.1 Graphiurus murinus | reverse complement strand
GTATTAGGGTTCCCACTTCTCCACACCCTCGCCAGCATTTGTTGTTGTTTGTGTTCTTGATAGTTGCCATTCTGATTGGAGTTAGGTGAAATCTCAAGGTAGTCTTGATTTGCATCTCTCTGACTGCTAATGATGTGGAACATTTCCTCATACATTTATTGGCCATTTGTATTTCTTCTTTTGTGAAGTGTCTATTTTGGGAAAAGGATATCCCCATCAATTTTAAGAGAGAGTTTTGCTGGGTATGAGAATCTTGGCTGCAAGTTATTTTCTTTCAGGGTTTGGAATATGTTACTCCAGCCTCTCCTGGCTTTCATGACTTGATTTGGGAGGTCTGGAGTGATTCTAATTGGCTTGCCTCTAAATGTTACTTGGCCTTTTACTTTTGCTGCCTTTAAAATTCTCTCCTTGGCCTCTACGTTGGTCAACTTGATTATTATGTGGCATGGTGAGCCTCTTCTTTGGTCCTGTCTTGAGGGAATTCTGTATGTTTCCTGTACCTGTGTGTCGACTTCTCTTTCTATGTTTGGAAAATTCTCTGATATTACTTCTTTGAAGAGATTGTTTATTCCAAAAGTTTCAACTTCTGATCCCTCTTCTATGCCTATTATTCTTAGATTAGCTCTTTTAAAATTGGCCCAGATCTCTTCGATGTCCAATTCATACTGACATATTTTTTTTTTTTCTAAATTGTGTACTATAGATTCGTTTCTGGCATGGTCATCTTCTAAAAGTGATATTCTATTTTCCATGTGATCTAATCTGCTGTTTATAGTTTTAATTGATGCCTTCATTTCAGTTATTTCATCTTTCACTTTCTTCAATGCTTCTCTTTGGTTCCTTTTCATATCATCAAATTCTTTGTTTATTTGTTCTTTTATTTTTTCCTTTATTTCTCTAAAGCTCTGCCTACATTCTTTCTGAAAATCCTGTATTGTTTCTAGTATTAAAGATCTGAATTGTTCTTCTGGTAATCTCTGCCATTCTGGGTTGGTGATATCTGTTATTGAGGGGTTGTGTTAGCTCATTATTTCTTTGTTATTTTTCCTTCCCATGGTTTGCCTATTCTTAGATTTATATCTTTGCTGCTCTTGTAAGTTTTCACATCCAAACTCTGTAGGGGGGGATTAGAGGTGTCTGAAGGTGTATACAGGGACAGGTTGTAATCAGTGATAAAGGTTGGGTGAGAGGTCACAGTGATGAATGCAGGAATAGGGTAAAGAAGAGGTATGTTCCAGCGGAATAAGAGGTTGAGTGTGTTGTGGAGATCTATTGTAAAGATTAGTGTTAGTAGATATGACAGGAGATTCTAGTAATCAATGTAGAGTTTTGAGTGTGGTTGTATGAGACGGTCTTGATATGAGACAGGAAAAAAAGAAAAAGAAAAAAAGAAGGGAGGAGGTACAGTGTTGAGGAGAGGAATATGGGGGGGGGAGAGAGGGAGGGGGAGCTTGTAATAGGGAAAAGGAGGAGATTCAACAAGCTAAGCAAGTAAAAACAAAGCAAGCAATCATCCAAACAAACATAAGTAAACCAAGGCAATACAGAACAGAAACTGAGTAAAAACCAATAAAACTTGACACCAAAAACAATACAGAACAAAACAAAATAAAAACAAAAACAAAAGACCTGAAATGTAAAAACAGCAACCAACCACTAGAACGAATACCCTGCTAGTTTGTAAGTATTGAGCTTAAATTTTCGAGTGTGTCTGTATCATTTTTATTTGCCATCAGTGCAGGCAGGGGGTTTCATTGGTGCCTCTCCTGCTGCTGGCTTCTGTCTCTGGGCTCTCCATAGGGCCTGACTGCGTCTCTCTCTCTGCCTTTGCTGATGGCAGGAGTGCAGTCTAAAAGCCAGGCCTTTTCAGATGCCCTATGTGCATCCGTAGAAGGGCGGGTGCCTGTGTCTATCCTTCTTATAGGGGTCCCGCACCTCAGGGGCCCAATACCACTTACAGGTCGCTGCTGCTCAGATTTCCGTTGTTGTCTGCTTCACCTCTGATCGCTGTGGGTCCAAGAGGACAGTGAGGGTCTGCGTAGCTGGCAGGGTGTTGGCTGGAAGGGGCTGGCACACCAGGTGGCACTGGCCAGTTTGCCACGTGCTTTTGCGGCACCCGCTCCCTTGTTTTTCCTGGGGTCTATGTCACTCCACGCCAGGCTAGGTCATTGGATCTGCCGAGGTGCCTGTAGTTTTCGGCATCTGAGTGTGACTGTCACAGCTTCATGCTCGGGTTCCGTAGAGCCTGAGGCCTGCACCAAGCCTCTGCTTGGCGGTTCCGGATCCCTGCTGCTTGGCCTGCTCCTCTGGTCGCTGGGGGGCGCAGGTTGGTGATAGTCTGGCTAGATGGCAGGAAGCTGGTTGAGAAGGGCTAGCGGGGAAGATGGCGGCCGCTGTTTCACGGCGCGCCGGCTCCCCCTGTTCCTCCTGGACTCAGATCCTCAGCTCCTGTTTCACGCTCAGGCTTCCATTAAGAAGCTGTGTCTTATTTTGAGCTCTTCTGGGCGGTCACAGTTCTGTGCTGAGGCAATGTGCTGGGACAGACCCCAGACCCGCGGGAGCTTACACTGAACACCCCACGCATTCTGGTCGCTGTGGGTGATGCGGGGAATCTCCGCCTGGGTGCGGTGTGGGGTGCCGGGGGTGCTGTGTCCTGGGGTTTGCTGTTCTCAGCATCTGGGTGGTCCTCACGGCTCCTGGTCCTGTTTTTCCACAGCCTACTTCACTGCAGAGCCTGGTGGCGATCCGATCCGCCCCGGGGATCTGCGTTCCCGTGGGATCACTGCGTGGTGGCATCCCTTGTCCCTGCTCTGCTTCCTTGATCTTCTTTATTTGTTTGGGGTTCAAACTTCGCTTTTTTTTCTTCTGTTAAAAAGTTCTTTTTATGGTACATTTAGATCCAAATCACAGCATCTGGGGAAAGGTGTTTCACTCAGCCGCCATCTTGGATCCTCCTCTCTGACTAGCACTTGTTATCTGTAGTCTTTTGATAAGATATTCTTATTGGAGTGAGGTATTATCTCTTTAGGGGTTTGGTCCCATTAGGATTTGCGTTTCCCAGATGCCGAGTATTTTTTCTTGTACCTATTGAACATTTGCATGACTTCTTTAGAGAAATCTCTATTTATATCTATTGGTTATATTTTAATCAGATTTTTTGTTTTTTATTTTTGCTTTGGGAGTTATTTTTACATTCTGGATATCAATACCTTGTCAGATGCATCAGTTGAAAATCAGGAAGTCTTTGCACTCTTATTCCAGCATGTGCCAGTCCTCCTCTGGTCCAATCTGGAGGGTGGTAAGCAATTGCCTTTAAAGCTTCCCTTTTACTTAAAGCAGTTTTACTTGGACTGTGTTTGATTTAGATAATAAAATGGTACCGAGTTAGAACTGAGTCAAACTTTTATTCCAAATAGCATAAATACAATTGTCATTTCGAGTCTTGTGAATTTTGTATTGATGTCATATTATTCCAGGTGAATGTTGGCTTTAAGAAGCCTTTTTTTTTTGTAAATTGAATTCTTTTAGACTCTACTTGCCACCTATCCAGAGAATAATTTTAGTTGTGAAGAATTTTGTTTTCCTCATTAACAAAAGAAACTTAGTTAAGATATTGGCATAATGTTTCAATTATCTTCTTTTTGCTTTTATTGAATTGGTTTCTGTTAGTTTAAAGCTATTTGATATCAAAAGGAAAAGATTATTTTATATGACCAAGATGTTTCTCCAAAATACAAGAAAATGGTTCAACTTTTTGGCTTATCATGTCCTTTTAAAGTTTCTATGACAAGTTCCACAGTGCATTACATATAGTTACTAGGGTCTCAAAAATCTGTAGAAATAATTGATAGGTAATATTTGATAGAATTTTTATTTCATCTGCATAAAATGAGTTTAGAAAATTTATTCATTCTTGCTTCTTTATACACACAGAATGTTTTCAAAGACAATATGTTAAAAAGGAAAGTATTGTTACTGCTTTGGGAAAACCATGATAATATTTAAGTTTCTTAATAATAAAGGTGTTACCTTATTAAAATTTTTGGAGAATGTGATTATGAACATAGAATTTTAATCAAAATTTGTATTCAAGAAGTAGTTTTTAATTATCAGAAGCAGAAAGAAAATAAAAAACAAGTTATACAGCTTAAATTGTAGAACACTCCCCTTTTTTAGGATCTAAAATATTTAATAATTTAACATTACTAGTAATTTTAAATCACTATGATGCATCAACTCTAAGATGTCAGTGGTTTCCTGACAGATGCTGTAACATCTGTTGCACATGTAACAGTCTGGCATGAATGTTAATATTGGTGAATAGATATTTGGTGCACAGTGATTCTTGAACATGGGCTCCTTCCTTGCAGCTTTGATATTTCCTAAGGACTCTCCAATCCCTGCATCTACCCAACAAGATTAAAGAGTGTAGTAAAAGTACAATTACTTCTTAAAGTGTAAGTACAGAAGAGGCACTCATCACTATTATTCAATAGTTTTATTGGCTTGAATTAATCATATGGCCAAGTCTAGATGTAACAGGGAGGCAGAGAGGGGTGCTTAAGTTTAACTAGAAAGGATTACAATAAAAGGAAGGCAAAGTAAAGAGGCATACAATGCCTGGTATATTCTACAAATGTAGAATTGTCTGCTTTATCCCCAGAATTATATGATAGATTGAAGGACAAAATAAAACTAAGTGTAAAGGAATTTGAAGAGGGGGCAGAGGGATACTTTTGCATTCGTATTTTAAGACATAGTATATATTTATAGTCTTCTGGGTGACTGAAGTCATGAGAGCATGAGGTGGCTTAGAGAAATACACAGGTTCAGAAGTGAAGCTAGTGCATGTGGTGTGGGAGGTTCTCATATATATATTTTAAAGGGTAGAAGGAGGAGGAAGATGGTTTAGGTTCTTGTTGCATCTGGGAGCTAGGTTAAGTGAAGCACAAAACACCCCCGCCAGAAAATAGAGGAGTAGATATAGAAAATATCGGGGACTGCTCCATGTAATAAACCTGAACATTTTAGTATTATCAGGATCTTCTCTAGATCTTTGGGTAAAATATATATCTATTATATATATATATGAACTTCATAAGTAACATTTGCCTCACCCATGAAGATTTTTCTCTCCCTATTTATACCTATTACAAGTAATTAACCTAGATTTATTGCCTCAGGAATATACTTATAGGTAATCAATACCTATTAACTATTATAAGTAGTTAAACTATAAAGAAAGTATCAGTTGTCTATTTCAAAACTCTTTCTCTGGATATATTTTATTTCTAGATTTAAACATTATAAACTACATTGCCTTTATCTATAATCTATAGAGGATTGCTGGAACATATTGAATTTATGCTAGAGAGAATTTATGGCAAATTCATGTCATTATTATTCTAAGTGTGAAGTGTATTACTATCCATATTGCTTCTTCACTAAAATGCTAATGATAGACATGATTCATACTTTTATGGAGTCCTGATTCTCTTAGGAAAAAGAAAACATAAAGATAATAAGAATGAAGCTGCCAAACTAAAATAATTTCTTAATGTAAAATAAAATAATTTGATACCCAAGTATTGTTATGATCTAGAACATAAAAGTATCATATTCACACGAATATTAATAATAATTGTTTTTTTCTAGCATGACATAATATCCCAAAAAGAAATTGTTAACTACTTTTATTTTGTGGTTGGTCATTTGGGGACTCAGTAGGAAAAGTAATTTGGGTTCACTTTCATTTTATTTTGTGAGGAATAAAAAGTAATGAAAAAGTAGAAATTTGCTTTCTGGCACTTAAAATATTGAAAATGCTAGTTCTAAATAGTTATTTGTAGTGCAGTAGCACAAAGATCCCCATGGGGAAAAATGAATACTAAAAGAATTTTCTTTTTTATTTTAGATTTTTATGGATGATAAATTGCCTTCAAGGAGTGGACAGAAAAGTTTTGTAAATTAAATTATAATGACAAAATAAAATACCAAATTAATCAGAAACTCTAGACAAAATCCCATTTCAAGAAAATAATTTCTTTTACTACTTGGTTAATTGAATGAATGGTATAATCAATGTAAAACGTTAGAAAATTAAACTGACAATTTATAAGAATATTTTAAAGTCATTTTACTTATAAAAATGAAAGAAGCATTTATATGCACAATTCGGAACAATATATATTATACTTATTTATATTATATTATATATACATCATGCAGCATATACACCATATTATGTGCAATATTAGAGTTGAAATGGTTTAGTGTTCCTCAGTTCCAAATGACGTCTAAAGTTTGCTTTATAAATTTTCCCTTTAGAGAATACAAAGAAAGATTCATCTCTCTTCTAGCTGGGAAATGAACCCACACATAATACCTGTTATTGGTATTTTAAAAGTTGTTTTGCAAATTGAGGGCACTAAAGAGCTATTTCTAAATAATAGGACATTTCCAAAATGGTAAATCTGAGAACAAGTTATTATCTTATGCAATGCTTAATTTGTTATAGTTAGAAAGCCTTCAGAACTGAGTATTATTACTTCCATATCAGTTTGGTAAATAGAAAACTTTGAAAATACAGTCTGTCAATTTTGGTTGGGATTAAAATTTATAAAACCCCTATGGGGAAGGTTAATTTGATAATGTCTAAAAAACTTGTTATTCCTGTGCTCCAAGACTCAGCAATCCCATTTTTATAGATAGAGCTGGAAGATTCACTTCCACAAACATGGGGAAAATTCACAAGTTTATTCAGTATGGTATTATTTTTATTTTTATTATTATTTTATTTTTTAAATTTGTATGTGCTTTTATTGGTGAAGTATAGTCTCACATCATCATGTAAATCCTGCTGACATTGACATACATGCACACAGCACTTGATGCCTCCTCCCCTCTCCCCCTTGCTCCACTTCCCCGTCTTCCTCCTTCCCATAAGAGGACTGAGACTGATATTGGGATTTTTCACATATGTACACACAGTCGATTTCAGTATTTCCAATAATGGACCTCAGTCCCCCCCCCCCATCCCCTTCTCTTGGACCACTTCCCTGGCTCCACTGAAGTTTCTCCTCCAATTATCTGGAGTCCCTCTGATATCCCAGTTACTCCCTAGCTTGCGCGTATTACAGAAAACATATGCCCCTTCACTTTCTGTGACAGGCTAATCTCATTTAACATAATGTTCTCCAAGTCCTTCCATTTTCTTGCAAATGACATTATTTTATTCTTCTTTACTGCTAAGTAGAATTCCATTGCTTGTATTTCCCATAGTTTTGTGATCTATTCATCTGTTGATGGACACCTGGGTTGATTCCATAATTTGGCTTTTGTGAATTGTGCTGCTATGAACCTGGGTATGCATATATTACTGTAGTTCTAAGGTTTCAATCTCTTTGGAAAGATAGCCAGGAGTGGTATAGCTTGATCATATGATGGATCCATTCTCAGTTTTCTAAGGAATTACATTGATCTCCATAGTGGCTAAACTAGTTTGCAATCCCACCAACAGTGTAGAAGAGTTCCTATTTCCCCACATTTTCACCAAAATTTATTGTTATTTGACTTCTTGAGGATTGCCATTCTGTTTGGGGTTAGATATAATCTCAATGGGTAGTTTTGATTTGCATCTCTCTAATTTTTAATGATGTTGAATATTTTTTCATGTATCTATTGGGTCTTATAGAGTTAATAATCTTCATTCATAATTTAGAATTTATCCACACTATCATCATATTGAAACTCTCAATAGGCAATAGGTCTTCTGTCTTCCCATGATATTTCACTTATATTTTTTCCCAGAACTCAGCTGGTAGGTTACAGCATGGTCTTTTCTAGAATGTTCTTTAAAAAGTTTGGACAGTTCAGTTTTTATTGTCAATTGGCTGTGAGAACAGCACACTCCTTCTTCTGATGTAGTCATAAGCTGTGATTAACCCAAGTGACAACTTATATTATGATTGCTTTATTCATAGTGCATAGAACTGGCCAAAGAGATAGGTACATTTTATCCATGTCTCTTAAGCAGCTCAGCAATCATCAGTGATGCCCCAAGCATTGGTGGATGGTCCAGCAGATCCCTGGCTGGTGGGTGCTCTGAGACCTACACATCTCTATCAGAACAAATTCAGTTTATGATGTTAGAACTTCTTGACAGGTTTCTTAAAATGGTTCATGAATTTAAAATTAATTTTTCAAAACAAATACAAAATTCCTAAAATGATCTAATTTTCCAAAACCTTCCACAATGTGTGCAATTAAATGATGTTTTTGATTTAATGAAACTATAGGGTACAAAATACCCAGTTGAAATAAACAATGATATAAAATATCACAGGTTTGGGAGATCTCTATTAATTAGGTTAAAACATTCATGCATATTTTGAAAAATACATGAGAGAGTATTAAACTGATACAATTTTTCCAAAGTGAGGGAAACCTTTCATATCTACCCAGTTATCTACTCTCAAGAGTAAAACATAAAATATGTTACATTTTATTACCTAAATATTTGCAAGAGATATTATTTTCTTTGAAGCAATATTTCTTGATACACTAAGTCTATTGCCTGATGAAATAGTTGCTGAGTTTGTAAGTTGTGCAAATTTGGAGGTTTGAAAAAGTCTTCTTCTCCCTCATTCCTTTCCCCCTATTGTAAAACAGACTTACTAATATCCTAGATCATACAAGTACACTCATTTGATCCAAGTCATCATCTATCAAAATTTACATATTGAACATAACATAGTTAAAATATAATGAAAATTCCAAGAAAGTAGTATAAGAGCTTGAAAACTCTTAGTAACCAGGGAAAAATCAATGTGTGCCTAGTTAATCCCTGAAGGGAAGGTTGAGTGGGCGTGAGCATGTGATCCTTCCATTGACCTGGAGGAGGCTGCATCCAGGATGAGCAACTGTACAGGTAGTAGGATTCTCTTAGGCCAAGATAAATTCTTGTTAACAGTTTAGCACAGAAAAAATATTTTTTTCTAAGTGAAGAGATCCAAAGAATTGTGCTTCTAATATTCTTCCAGGAACCACATTAAAAACAATGTGTCATCTTGTTGCCAATTTTCACAGATTGGAATGACAGTCAAATTGTCTTGTATGCATCCAGAAAGATACAGAAAGGTTTGTGAATAGACATTGCTTGTGTACTGAAGTTCTTTCCTGTGTTGGTGGCTGTACTCTGGTCCTTTTAATTCAAGTCTCATTAGTGTCACAATGCAAATCAAATTCTCCTCTCTCTGCAGCTGCCCTGGGTGGTTGGGACCACACACTAGGCATTTTGTAACAACATCACATGGTCAGAAAAGGCTAAATCTAAACATGATGATAATAAATACACATGCTATCTGGAGAAAACAAATCAATATTCTTGTTACTAGAATAAATGGATTTTTCAATCATGACAGTACAAGAGGTCATCCAATTTGTTTAATAAAAACTGCGATCTCTCATGAAAAAAACCAGGGAAACTGAGAATTGCTATTTTTTTTTTTTTTTTTTTTTTTACTTTTAATAGAAAGTCTAATAGACTTTTAAACAGTGGTAGTGTGATAGGTAAAGTAGTCATTTAATGCTGCAGTTTGTGCCTATATTATACATTGAAGTATGCCAAATGACATTCTGTAAGATCAGCATAATACAATAAAAAATAAATATGGATAGTGCTTTTTGGTGCTGGGGATTGAACCTAGGGGCATTTTACCTCTGCTTATTATTATTACTAGTAGTAGTAATAATAGTATTACTTTTGAAATAGGGTCTAGGTAGGTTGCTGAGGGTCTGTATAAAAATAAATAAAAAGATACAACTTAAAAGGTACCATATTTTTCTATGTCATGTTATATGTTATGCTGTTCAGTTTGTTCATCCTAGTATGAATATGCCACTTCATTTTTTGAACATTTTTCTGTAAATTGATGTATAAAAAATATCACTTTTAGAAAATGAAGGATCATGTTTTCTCTCATATGTGGAAAATACAGAGAAATTTGGAAACAAAAAGAACTTTAGAGAAGCGAGGAAAAATACCAGTAGAATAGTGGAAGGAAATTTGAGGTGGGAGGTAGGGAGAGTATGAAGGAAACAGCTCAAATAACATACACATGTATGAAATTATCAACCTCATTAGTATGTATGAGGAGGGGGAGTGAGTGGGGTAGGCTTCAAAGGTGTGAATATGTTTCCATCACTCTGAACCTCATTATCATGTGTAATTGTAATGCACCAATAAAAGTACATTAAAAGCAAGCAAAAGAGATAGTATATATATTTATACATATAATTAATATGTGTATTAATAAGCACTTATGAAGTACGCATTTGTCAAGATACTATGAATGTAATATATATCAGTCTTCACAACTATGACTTATTAAGCTACTGTGTACTAACCATATATATCGTTTTAATCACTAAGATTTTCTGCTTGTTTTCCAGGTAAGGAAAGTAAGATTTATGGCAAATATCTTACTGAGTTTCAAGCAGCTTCCTTATTTTGGGGATTCAAGACAGGCTGGACACAATCTGTAATAATCTGTATTTAAGGCACAGTAAATTATGGTCAACAGGGAATTAAAAAGTGAAAAGAATGAAGGATCTTAAAAATTCATTATTGAAAATGCATTGCATTTTAGAAATATTTGGAATATAAAGAGTCAGCAATTGGTTTAGGATGAAGTAAAATCTCATAATTCTAAGCTATTATTGAGTATCCCATAACTAAATAGTGGATGTTGATACATTTTGAAGACAATCCTTGGCTTGTGAGTTTAAAAGACAGTCACAAATATGAGTTACTATGAGAGCCTCATGCGATCATTTTGTTTTAGGGGCAGGGAGTAACCTGCCTTTTCCTTCTGATTAATGCATGATTCCTTTTGTGCCTGTAATAAAACAGTGTATACAAATGATCTATTGCATCAAAGGCAGATATCCAAAAGGAAGATGGTAAAATTTGCATCCTGGGGCTGGGTTGTAGTTCAATGGTAGAATGCTTGCCTTGCATGCCCCTGAACTGAGAGCATAATCCATTCTATTGAATTTTGTTGAATATGTTTTAAGTATATGCCAATGAAATATCACTTGAAGTGGTCAAAATCTATTCAATGTGACAATTAATATGTTTAGTTTTAGCTCATTTATTTTTCAGCCAAATACAGAACAAAAACCAATTAAAGCTCAACTTGCATATGGCATGTCAGCAGCATCTGCAAGAAGTTTCTAAATTCTGTTTACCAAAGAGGATGATATGCAATGCCGTTGAATATTATTAATTAATATGTATTTATGTCTATACTTGTGAAACCTGAGATAGCGTTGAATATTTTCCATGGCAATTTCCTCATGCTTTATTGAAGAGCTTTTTAAAAATAGAAACTTATTCTTTGTCACTAAGAGATACTCATTAGAGTGGTCAGTGTGGATGACTTCCACATATCTATTCATTACAAATGAATCGATATAGTCAGTGTAATCCTTCTTAACGATGTTTATTTTAGGGATGATATTATGACCCAATTTCAGCTAAAGAATCATGAAGGAATGCTACCACAAGGCTTCTCAGGTGGGTTGTCTTTCACTTGAAGAGTTACTTTCTCTTGACAAGGTCATGAGTTACCTGACATGAAGCTGACTCTCTTGGAATGGCAGAACAGAATATGGGGATCTGTGCTGTTGGTGGTAACAGTGAGCTTTTGAATTGCTAAGGTCTGGATCTTGCTTTATCTTCAACTTCCTGTTATGAAAAATAATATATTTCCATAATGTTTAAGAGATTTTAATTTGAGGGTTCTTTTGCTTGCGGATGAAAATATTCTAACAGATGCATCAATTTAGTTGTTCATAATCATAGTGTGGTCAACTCAGATTGCAATTTGAATTTTTGGTGCCCAGTAACAATTTGAGATTTCATTGAAGATTATGCTGTCAATATTGCAGCTTTTTCTATCACATTTAAGGATTAAAGAAACATAGAGTCAGTCTAAAAGCAAAATTCCATGCACTCTCAGTCTGATAGGATCTGTTAAAAAAAATATGAGCCAGTTTTCAGAATTTTATTCCTGATTTAACAGTAATCAAGAACATTTTGTTTTAAGTGGCTTGAACATAGAAGAATGAAATTACTTTGCACTTATTTCTCCCTTTTGATTTTATTTTACAAGTTAATTGTTGTTACTGCTACTGCTGCTATTTATATGAGTCCTTGGCAAAAGAAAACATAGTCCAATTAAAGAAGGGGCAGGCCCCATTCTAGCACCTGTGCTATTTCCTATCAGAAAATCAGCCATGTTTATATTCTTATCTTTATTCCTGTTGGTCCTTCCACCCTCAGCTTTCTAGTTGTCAGGGATGCCTACTCCTTTTTGTCCTTTTATATTTGCTCCCCTCCCCCTTAGGGCAGTGACTATCAATTTTGGTACAAAAACTTTGTGCATCAAAGAAAACTTGGACAGCTGGTTAAAAATGCAGATTCATAAGCATAGTATCAGACTTTCTACATTAGGTTATCTAAGGACATAACCCACATTTTTAAGTAAGTTCCACACAAAGTACAATCAAATATATGAACCCCTTGAAGTTCTGTGGGCTCAGATCTTACATCTTGAGAGACACTCTATTGAATTTTCTACTCTGGGGAGCTATCCCTTTTCCTTCCTTCTTTTCCAACACTCACTTGTCTTGTTAATGGGAAGTATTCAACTAAAGAGAAAGTGCTGGTGAGACACCATGTATGCCTATTCACAAATCTATCCCAGTGCCCAGTATAATTCCTTACTGAAAATAGTTGTGTTGTGTTTGGATAAATAAATGAAGAAAACAGAAGTCACAATTTTCTGGAGAGCAAGAAGGATGGAAGACACTGTATGAAAACAAAGCAAGAGTCAATAAAGTCTTGGGAAAAATGTGAAGAAGCCAGGATGTGCTCTAGAGTTTCTGCTGAGCAAGGAAACAAGGGGGAGTGTGAAATGGAATACTGTTCTAGTTCTGCTATGAATAGACACAAAGACTGGGAGAAATGATAGGGAGGAAGCAGGGAGTGTCATTGTGTATCTTTTTCAGAAGACTTGAAACCAAAAGTGCAACAACAGTGCATTCTTGAGTCAAAAGATGAATTCAATAATGCCAGTGTGTTTATTCAAACTTATGAAGGCTAAAGTTCTCTAAACTTTTAAGTTCTGCTCTATTTAGAATTCAGTTCAGAGAACAATCACATTAACCAGATAAACATTGTTCATCTAACAAATTTGTGTCATGTCTGATTGACACTGGTCTTTCACATTAGGTGGAAACTATGAGATGCTACTTTGCTATGTGGTTTTAAGTGCCTGGCAGCATACACAGTAGTTTGGGCTGCTCCAAATTACCAAAATAAGAGATGAAAAGGGTGATATTACCACCGACAGTATGGAAATACAGAGGATAGTCAGAAACTATTTTGAAAACCTATACTCCAACAAAATGGAAAATCTAGAAGAAATTGACAAATTTCTAGACACATATAACCTTCCCAAATTGAGTCAAGATGATATCAAGAACTTAAATCATCCAATAACAAAGAGATAGAAACAGCAAAAAAGAGTTTAACATCAAACAAAAGCCCAGGGCCAGATGGTTTTCCAAGTGAATTTTATAAAGCATTTATAGAAGAGCTAATCCCAATACTCCTCAAGCTATTCTGTGAAATAGAAAGAAACGGGACCCTCCCAAACAAATTCTATGAAGCCAACATCACATTAATACCAAAGCCAAATAAAGACAGCTCAAGAAAAGAAAACTATAGGCCTATATCATTGATGAACTTAGATGCAAAACTGCTAAACAAGATACTAGCAATGTGCATTCAAAACCACATCAAGAAAATTATACACCATGACCAAGTCGGGTTCATCCCAGGGATGCAAGTCTGGTTCAACATACAAAAAACAATCCATGTACTTCACCACATAAACAGAATCAAAGACAAAAATCACATGATCATCTCAATTGATGCTGAAAAAGCATTTGATAAGATCCAACATCCATTCATGCTAAAAGCACTTCAGAGAATCAGAATAGAAGGAACATACCTCAACATCATAAGGGCAATATACAATAAGCCCACGGCCAATATCATATTAAATGGAGAAAAACTGCAAGAGTTCCCACTAAAAACAGGAAAAAGGCAAGGATATCCATTATCACCTCTTCTGTTCAATATAGTACTTGAGACTCTAGCCAGAGCAATAAGGCAAGAGAAGGAAATCAAAGGGCTAAAGATAGGGAAAGAAGAACTAAAACTATCCCTTTTTGCAGATGACATGATATTATACATAGAAGACCCAATAATCTCAACCAAAAAACTCATAGAACTGATCAACAAATTCAGCAAAGTGTCTGGATACAAAATCAATCTTAAAAAATCAGAAGCTTTCCTGTATGCCAACCATAAATCCACTGAAAAAGAAATCCAAAAAACAATTCCACTCCAATAGCACCCCGAAAAATACAATACTTAGGGATAAACCTAACCAAGGAGGTAAAAGACCTCTATAAGGAAAACTACAAAAAGTTGAAGAAAGAAATCGATGAAGACCTTAGGAGATGGAAGGATCTACCATGCTCTTGGATAGGCAGAATAAATATCATCAAAATGGTCATCCTCCCAAAATTGATCTACAGATTCAATGCAATACCCAGGAAATTACTAAGGGCACTCCTCACAGACATAGAAAAATAAGTCCTTAAATTCATCTGGAAAAACAAAAAGCCCAGGGTAGTCAAAGTAGTTCTTAGCAACAAGAATCATGCAGGAGGTATCACAATACCTGACTTCAAACTCTACTACAAAGCGACAGTAATAAAACAGCTTGGTATTGGCACAAAAACAGACACACAGACCAATGGAGCAGAATAGAAGACTCAGAAACAGACCCACAGACTTACAGTCAACTGATTTTGGACAAAGGAGCCAAAAGAATACACTGGAAAAAAGATAGCCTCTTTAACAAATGATGTTGGCAAAACTGGTTAACCATATGCAGGAAAAAGGAAATAAACCCCACTTTCTCACCCTGCACAAGAGTCAACTCAAGGTGGATCAAGGACCTGGAAGTCAGGCCAGACACCTTGCAGCTACTTGAAGAGGGCATAGGACCAACACTTGAACACATAGGCACAGGTAAAAACTTTCTCAACAAGACCCCCAAAGCATAAGCAGCTCAAAGGAAGATCAATACATGGGATTGCATTAAACTGAAGAGCTTTTGTGCAGCAAAGGAAACTATCAAGATCCTCAACAGAGAGCCTACAGAGTGGGAGAAGATTTTTGCCAGTTACTCTTCGGATAGAGGTCTAGTATCTAGGATATACAGAGAGCTCAAGAAAATCACAGCTAAGAAAGCAAACAATCCAATCAAAAAATGGGCAAAGGATCTAAATAGACACTTCACAAAAGAAGAAATACAAATGGCCAATAAATGTGTGAGGAAATGTTCTACATCATTAGCAATCAGAGAGATGCAAATCAAAACTACCCTGAGATTTCACCTAACTCCAGTCAGAATGGCAATCATAAAAAACACGAACAACAATAACTGCTGGTGAGGATGTGGAGAAGTTCGAACTCTAATACACTGTTGGTGGGAATGCAAACTAGTGCAACCACTTTGGAAAACAGTATGGAGGATCCTCAGACAGATAGGAATGAACCTACCATATGATCCAGCAATACCACTTCTGGGTATCTACCCAAAAGAATGGAAACCAAACTATCAGACCGACACATGTGTATCTATGTTCATAGCTGCACAATTCACAATAGCCAAACTATGGAAGCAGCCAAGCTGTCCATCCACAGATGAATGGATTACAAAACTATGGGGTATGTACACAATGGAATTTTACTCAGGTATAAAGAAGAACAAAATCATGTTATTTGCAGGGAAATGGATGCAACTGGAAAACATTAAGTTAAGTGAGATTAGCCAGTCACAAAGTGTAAAGAAGCATATGTTCTCCCTAATGTGCGGATGCTAGGGAGAAGATGGGGCATAAGAGGGTCTCCAGATGGAAAAGCAGAGACCCTCGAAAGCAAAGAAGTTGATTTATCCAAAGGTGCTGGACAGGGAGGGGGCACACTAATGTATATCAAGGTTACTCACTAAACTGAACTAGAGAGGGAGGGAGGGCGAGGGAGCAGGGTGGGAATTTGCGGAACGGGTCAAACGAGAATTGTGAGCACATCTATCGTTATCAATTTGTACCTAACAAGGATGTATACTTACAATGTATGAATAAAAAAAATTAAAAAAAAAGTTCTCAATTTATTTTTATAAACTTACAAGCACATTTATTAAATCTCTATAGATCATTCTAGAGGACACATTTCAGAGGAAGGGAAGAAATTTTTGGTGTAGGATGGCACATAAATTTGAGTACTAAATTCCTCCTGTAGGGCACTGCCATGATAGTCTGGAAAGTCAGGTCAAAGATTAGCAGGCCTGGGCCTGTTTTGGTTTTCCCAGGCAAAACGGTCCTAAAGCTAATCAGAAAAAAAAATATATAAAGAGTCCCCAGGCCCACTAGATGTCTTTGTCCAATTACCAAATGACTCCAGTCCCTAGGTCCCACCCTAATGGGTCAAACCTATCCCAATACACCATGTATCCCTTCCAGACAAACCAGCCAATCCTTATGGTCCCCATAGTCTCTCTCTGCCCTGGCAACAAGATTTCACCAATCCCATTACCACCTGTGTACACCCCCACTATAAAAGGCTAAACAAAGCCAGAGTGGGGGTCCTTGTCAAGACTCCACTGTGTTGGATGAGATTTGGACCCTAGCTCGAGCTAGCAATAAACCTCTTTCTTGCTCTGTGTGAAGTGATTGTTCTTTGGTGAGGCACCCCAAATTGAGCTCAACACTCCTAGTCAAAAATGTAGGTTGGCTTGTGTTCTTCAGCTCCAAAGGCCAAATTCCCTGGTAAAAATAATGGGTAACACATGAATGTAGTCAAAATAATGTATCTCCACCTAATTTAAGGTTAAATCCTATATAGTACTCGCTGATTTATCCCCAGGGTTTACTTGATGCATAGTTAAGTGCTCAATAAAATATTTATTGAGCTGAAGCAGGCTCCCATTAACATAGGCAAGAACAATTTGAATCTCATCCAAGAATTTTAAAAAATGTCCTCTGAAGTTTATTTGGGGAATATTTTAAAAAAGTGTTTATTATCCCCATGCAAAAATGGCTTAGGTGAATATTGATGCCAGATCTTCAGTACTGATACTACATAAAACTATTCAAAGTTATGCTTTGAGCTTCTGTGGTCCATGAAACCCCTAGTTTGTGAATGGGTTTGACTACAAAAGTTTGCGCTTTTTTTTTTTTTTTGCAGTACTGGGGATTGAACTCAGGGGCATTCTACCTCCAAGCTATACCCCCAGCCCTATTTTTTATTCTTTATTTTGAAACTCAGTCTCACTAAGTTGCGGAGTGCCTCACTAGGTAGCTGAGGCTGGCCGCGAACCCGGATCCTCCGGTGTCAGCCTCTCGAATGCTGGGATAACAAGCATGCGCCACCACGCCCAGCTAAGTTTGCGCTTTTTGAAAAATTGAATTCATTCTCTTCACAACTATATTTCATCATTGCATATTCTCAGTTCAATTCAGTAAATGTTTTTTGAGTTGTACTATGCACAATGCACGGAGAGGTTTTAAATAAATTCCAAAGATGGAAAACATAGCTGAAACATAAAGAGCCCAACTAGTAGAGGGAACACCCAGAGAGAAAGAATTTCAGAATAAGATTAATGTCCAAATATGCTAGAGTGGAAAATATAAGCAACGTGATACATGAATATGAGATGCTATTAATTCTCACTGGTAGAAAATTATTTTCTTAGTAGTAAAATTATAGGTCCTAGATAACAAAGTAACTCAGTAATTTAAAAAATGTAATATAATAGCACATGAAAACCAAGAATATGTTTAACTGTCTAAAGAGGAAAATAAAGAAGTAGATGGACAATATTTTTGTCTGTTCAGAAGGATTTTGGGGGGGTCACACTTAATTGAATAAGAATTGAACTGAAAATTTCTAAATCTATTTTTACTTTGAAGGTGGGTCTCTATTTTTTTGCTCATCTATCTTTGCTGCATCCAAATTAGATTTTTTACACTTAATTTAGTTTATGATTATTTAAGCTACAGGTAAATAATGCCATCTGCTTTATGAAGCTTTCTTCTCACCGCTAACCCATGCATAACCTTTCAACTTTAGACTCTGCAAGCATAGCTTTCGCTCTCTGCCTGCTGTCATAATTCTTCAAATATGTATCTTGCTGTGTTCTAAGGGCAAGTTCTGGATCAATGTCTTGTCTCATTGTTCTCCTAAACGCCTTCTCAGCATCTGGGGGGACATTATTGATTCAGCAAGTATTCACCAAACCATGATCCTCCTGCTTGCTAATAACAGTTTTAATTTATAAATTATGCTAAGGGCTCAATGTTTGCTTCCAAGTAAAGTGAAGTGGAATGTGACTGGCAGGTTTTATGAGCTAAGAGTGCCTGACGATAATGGAAACAAAGGGATACAATAATCTGTTATCTGATTAAGTTATTCATTTCTATGATGCTAAAGTATATTCTTAAATCTATTAAACTAATACACAATGTTTTATGTATGGAATTAACATCACTCTCATCGCTTAATTCCCTTAATACCTAGTGGAAGTTAGATTGAACAGATACTTTTGAAAACATTCGTCCTCAAGATGTTTTCCTTTGCCCCTCTTGAATGCCTCAACTGAGGAAAAGCTTAATTGCAATATGCTAAGGAGGTGAGAATATGTAGATAGGACATGTGGATAATTTGGTTTCTTCAATTGAGAGAGACCTGGAAAAATTTAAATGATGACAGAAAGGCGCCAAAGCACCTTGTTAGTGTGAAAATATAGTGGAGGTCATAGAAAGAATGTAATTGAAATAAGTGAGAAGACAAGAGGGCCTGAGGAGACATATTCAGAGATGATACTGAGTTAAGAAAGAGAAATTAACCACGTACAGAAGAAACACTTTATTTTTTTTAAGGGGGAGGGATCTGGAGATTGAACACAGAGGTGTTCTACCTCTGAATATATCCCTATCCGTTTTTATTTGTTTTTGAAATAGTGTCTTGCTAGGTTGCTGAGGGTCTTTATAAATTGCTGAGGCTGGCCTATAACTTGTGAGTCTACTGTCTCAGCTTTTCAACTACTGGGATTACAGCTGTGCACCACCACACCTGGATAAAAGAAACATTTCTAAGTAGCAATGACAGAAAAAGGAAACAAAGATGCAAATCCAATCAAAATTTGTATTTTATAACAGGAATCTGAATGGATTCATTTCTAATGATGCTTATTTTCTTTAAGAAGTAGGGAACAAGGAACTCCAAGAATATATGATCTAGCAAACTATCATATTTACTTCCATTTTAATATCTTCATCTAAAACACATAGATAGTATTTTTTTACCAGTCTCCTCCACAGAGATCAAATATGTGTGTACATTTTCACTTACTGCTTAACATTGAATAGTTCATGGTAAGTTTAAAATAGTAATTTCTTACAAGTGCGTTCAGTGAATGTGAATGATTCTCTCTCCTGCCACCACCACCTGCAAACATTGTCTTAGTAGTACTCTGTGTCAGCCAATGTTCTAATGTTTTATGTAAATGTCTTTAATCATAACTATCCTTGAAGGTGGGTAACATTAGTATTCTCCTTTGGAAGTTGAAGAAACCAAAATGGAGGATTCAAACAATTTGCCCAAAGTCACATAGTAAGAGGTGGAGCCAGGTTTCTATCCAGATAATTCAACTGTGGCGCTCTGATTTTGTCCACTTTAACTGTACCAGTGGTTGACAATGTCAGTTCACTCTGCGTTCATATAGGTTACCTGAAATGCTGACTGATAAATATCCGAGGTATAGCACATATATGCATACTTTCATATGCTCTAAATCGCTCTAGCTACATGAATAAGTTATAATGGATATATATTTATCTCATATTTTAAGCAAATACTGAAAAATACTGTCTTTTGTTTTAAAATTATCCATATGCAATTTTAAGAGTATTTGAAGTTATATTTATTTTATAATTTAGTAAATAATATCACTTATTTTTAACTTTTTGTGCATACATACTCTGATCAGATTCTAGTTCATTCTTTATCTTTCAAAGTCAACTAATAATTTTGTGTGGAAAAAACACTTCATTAATTACAGAAGATTTAATGTATATCCCATTTAAAAATTTCATATAGGGAACTCAAAAAGCTAATACTGAATAGTATATAGAACAAATGATTTCTAGATATCTCCAAAGCTAGATCTACTCTATTTTTGTATAACAACAAAGAAATATCCAAGTTGGCAAACCTGGAGGAATATAAACTCTCAGATTGTTTTAATCCCCCCACCACCTTTTGTTAAAATGACCTCCAACTACTGTGCTAAAGAATGAATGATTGATTCCATATTTATATTAAGGACTTGCTCAGAAAATTGCAGTGAAATAAATATAAAAAAGGCTAAAATGCATTTTTGCATATACTCAGCTTTCCTTATGATTGAAACTTCTCTCAGATACCCAACTAGCTGGTTAACTATCCTCAATGTCTTCTAAAAGTCACTAGAAAAGAATATACCTGTCTTGATATTGATGACATTGTCTTTTATATAAAATATTTTAATTGATTTCACAGAAATGTCCCAGGTGAATACAACGTTCTCCAACTAGAAGTTTTTATTTTGGGAAATAATTGTGAGTTCAAAGCTTCTAACTTCGAAAAGCTGGCCATCACTGCAGCATCAAACATCATTTTCTAATACTTATTACGAACAGAGACCTAGTGGGGCAAGTGATAAAAAGTAAAAGGTTAGCACAGGTGCTTGCCCTAGTTAAGGGATATTTAGTATTCTATTCCGAGTACTGCTGTTCACTTGCACCCTGTACTGTTGTTTACAGAGGGCTGCCATAGCTGTTTCTCACTGCTACTGCACCGGCTATACTTTCTGAATCATTCCAAAAGATCTTCTACTTGAGAACTTGGGCGCTATTATTTCTGCTAAAACTGCACATCTTAGGGCACTGTTATTGCTTCTAGCTAAAATAATAGGAAGAGTAGATATGCTCGGGTGTAAAAACTGAGGAAATATGTTTCACTTAACAAAGACCTCATCAGGAGTCTAGTGCAAACAGTGATTGCTTTTTCAGAGAGAAGCTCTTCCCTCCCTGGAACAGCTTGGCCTATTGAACACAGAGGTATATTTCAGCCCTTACTTTCTCCTGGAGTAAACAGAACCATATTCCTTTCAGTCATTCTAGGAAAACATAAGCTTTGCTCTCCTAAGTGAGCCTTCCAGTGGGAACTGGGTAATGGGGTTGGTGCAATACGTCAATCAGTTTGCATCATACTTTTTTGGAGAGGACACTTCAAGGATTTTCCTTTCCCCAGACAGTGAAATCTGGATTTCTTTGTTTAGCTCATAAGAGCTCTAAGTGATTACACCTGCCTTCTTCCTCAGCCTCATATTTATCATTTTGCTCTTGCTCATTTTATGCCAACCAGAATTTTTTTTTCTTTTTAATGTTCTTTGTCATCTTAGGGCTTTCACTTGCTCTTCTTTAATTTTCTATTCTTTCTTTCTTTGTTTTTGTGCGTGGTATTGGATATGAGACCCAGGTACCTTCTACCTATGAGCTACACTCCAGCCCTATTTTATTTTTAATTCGGTCTCACTAAGTTGCTGAGGGCCTCGCAAAGTTGATGAGGCTGGCTGCAAACCTGCGACCCTCCTATCTAAGCCTCCCACAAGTGTTGGAATAGGCATGCCCAACTACTTGATTTTCTTATGATTGAAACTGTTCTCTCAGATGTCCAGCTAGCTGGTTTATTACCATTGTTTACATTTAAAATTAAATGCTTGTTCTTTAAGTAGGACTTAACTCACCAAAGTCACTCTTGGAACCTATCTTAACCACTTCCTATATCGTGTTTTATTTTCTTCCTAGCACTGAAAACTGTCTGTAATTATCTGTATGCATTTATTTACCTTTCTTCTTTCACAAGAAAGTAAACTCTACATGAGGAGGGATATGTCTGTCTTATGCAATGCTATATCTCCAGTATCTGAAACAGGGTCTGGGCTGGCCCCATAGTAGGTACTCAGAAAAGAAGGAAATCAGTTAAATGATTCCAGCTAACTTATGAAAAATTAGTACTGTAATCCATCCATTGTTGGAACCTTTTTAAGAGTTCTGTTTAGTTGTAAGTTCATTAGCATCCTTGAATTTTAAAAATACTTTATGCATAGCCTTTACTGATACGATGTGTTTCCACAGGAAAACTGGCCTGAACCAAAGTTGCAAGTACTGACTGATAACCACCTACAGTGAATGGCTCCTTTGGATTCCGTCCATGTAGCAGACAGTAAAAGAACCAATTTATTGTTCAAGATTCTGGTTGTGGAGCAAAGTGGTTGGATGGAGATCCACTTTTGCAGTTCTCTGTGCCAAAACAGATGCTGAAAGAAGAAAAGAGGCCAAAGGCCATTTGATGTAGAGAGCTTTCCTGTAGAGGTTCAAAATGCTGCCCAGTTCTTCTAGCCAGTTGGATTTTCTCTTATTCACTTTTAGTGGATACTGCTCCTTCTTGGATCTGAACTTATAGGGCACTGTCTCTGTTCTTCTTGGAATGTTGAACTATACAAGTAAGATACAAAATAGAAAATGAATCACAGTAGTTAATGTGGCTTATTTATTTATTTTTGTATGGGGGATTGGACCCAGAGGGCTTCTACCTCTGAGCTACATCTCCAGCCCTATTTTATTTTGAAATTGGGTCTCACTAAGTTGCTGAGACTAGCTGAAAACCTGAGATCCTCCTGTCTCAGACTCCTGAGTTGCTGAGATTACAGGCATGTGCCAACATGTCTGGCTAATATGACATTTTAAGATGTGTGGAACTTGTGTTTCCTTGGAGGACTCAAAAATGGTATAATTGAGAGCTCTCATAAAAAAAGAAAAAAAAAAACCACTGGAAAATAAATCAATACTGGCCCACTATGGTTTGGTAAATGGTCAGAGTGTCTAAAGAATAAAACTTAAATTAGCAAAAGGACTAATGGGCCAATCCAAGCTGGTTATATAATTTTTCTCCTGTAAAAAGGCAGTTCATTATATTTTAAATTTTGTACTGATCCCTCTGAAGTTTAACTCTATGAATTTCCTTGCCACTATCTCCATTTTCATCTCTTCCTATTTTTACCACAAATACATAGGCGCTCTGTGGTTCTATTGGTACCTTTGGTCTTCCTCCTTTTTGCTTATTTCAGGACCTTGTTATCTCAATGGCTTCAAATGACACAACATACCAAAATCCATGGGATATCCTTAAAGGCAGTGTTAAGAAAAGTTATAGCATTAAGTGCACACATAAGAAAAACAAAAACTCAAAATAAATAACCTAGTGATGCACCTCAAGGCCTTGGAAAAACAGGAACAAACTAACCCAACACCAGCAGAAGGCAGGAAATAATCAAAATCAGCACAGAAATTAATGAAATGGAAAACAAAATACAATCCAGAAGATCAACAAAATAAAAAGCTGGTTTTGAAAGGATTAATATGATTGACAAACCCTTAGCTAACCTAAAAAAAGGAAGAGAAAACAGACCCAAATCTCAAAGATAAGAGATGAAAATGGAGATATCACCACAAATAATGTGGAAATCCTAAAGATTATTAGAAAGTATTTTAAAAATTTATACTCCAATAAAGTAGAAAACCCAGAGGAAATGAACAAATACACAACTGAAACTTATCTAAACTGAACCAAGAGGACAGAAAAAACCTAAACTAACCAATAGAAAGTAAGGAAATCAAAATAGCAATAAAGGGTCTCACATCAAAGAGGATTTCAGGCCCAGATGGATTCTCAGCTGAATTCTACAAGACCATCATAGAGGAATTAATTTCAATGCTCCTCAAATTATTCCATGAAACAGAAAAAGAATGAACATTACCAAATTCATTCTATGAAGACAGCATCACCTTAATCCCCAAAACAAATAAAGATATCACAAGAAAAGAAAATTACAGGGGCCCCGAGGAGGAGCTAGTCCCCGAGACGGTACCCGGCGCCCTACGCCCCGGTGCCCTGCGCCCCAGAGCTGCGCCTCGGAGGAGCTAGGCCACTCAGAGGGGATCTGGCGCCCTGCGCTCCTGTGCCCTGCACCCAAGAGCCAGAGCCCTGCCGCGGAGGAACTAGTCCCCGAGAAGGTACCCGGCGCCCTGTGCACCGGTGCCCCGCGCCCCGAGCTGCACCGCCGAGGAGCCAGGCCCTGAAACAGCATCCGGCCCCCTGCGCCCTGGTGACCTGCGCCCCGAGTTGCGCCGCCGAGGAGCCAGGCCCTGAAACAGCATCCGGCCCCCTGCGCACCGGTGCCCCGCGCCCCGAGCTGCACCGCCGAGG
>PVLC010024551.1:0-24507 GCA_004027655.1 Graphiurus murinus | reverse complement strand
TACTGGGGATTGAACTCAGGGGCATTCTACCTCCGAGCTATACCCCCAGCCCTATTTTTTATTCTTTATTTTGAAACCGAGTCTCACTAAGTTGCGGAGTGCCTCACTAGGTAGCTGAGGCTGGCCGCGAACCCGGATCCTCCAGTCTCAGCCTCCCGAATGCTGGGATTACAAGCGTGCGCCACCACGCCCGGCTCCAATCATTTCTTTATATAATATTAAATGTCATGTGAAATTTTGTCCATTATCTTTATATATTTTATTGGTGCTTTGCAATGTCACATCATAATAGAGTTCAGAGTGAGAGAGATACACATGCACACAGCACTTGGTAAGCTTCACCGAAACCCCCTTCCAATGACCTCCCCTTCCCCATAAGTGATATTGAGATTGATTTTGGTAATTTCACATATGAATATAATGCCAATGGAAAGGTTTCCTTTATTTATTTTTTTATTTTTTTATTTTTTATTTTTTTATTTTTTATTGATTTTGAGATTGATTTGATATTGAGATTGATTTTGGTAATTTCACATATGAATATAATGCCAATGGAAAGGTTTCCTTTATTTTTTTATTTTTTTTATTTTTATTATTTTTTATTTTTTATTTTTTATTTTATTTTTTTATTTTTTTTATTTTTTGGGGATTGAACTCAGGGGCATTCTACCTCCGAGCTATACCCCCAGCCCTATTTTTTATTCTTTATTTTGAAACAGGGTCTCACTAAGTTGCAGAGTGCTTCACTAGATAGCTGAGACTGGCCGCGAACGGATCCTCCAGTCTCAGCCTCCCGAAATGCTGGGATTACAAGTGTGCGCCACCACACCCGGCTCTGTTTCCTTTATTAATTTAACCCTAGGCCCCCTACATCGCTTCACTGGGCTTTCTTCTCCATTATCTAAAGTCCCTCTTGTCTCCAGATTACCTCCAAGCAACTGCATATGAGAGAAAACATAGGACCCTTCACTTCTGAGCCTGACTTATCTCACTTTACACAATGTTCTCCAGATCCATTTGTGTTGTTGCTCCTTTTCCTCCAATCTTGGCCTTTGAATGTTTGCTCAGGTAGATCCTTGTGTCATTCAGCATTCTCGGCACTATAATCCAAAGCAGATGGCTGCACAATTTAGAGGAAACAAAAGACTTACTCCCTCACAGTTTTGTGGAGATTCCAGGCTCTTTCCAGGTGAGGCCAGAGTCAGGGGCTCAGGGCATGGCGGTGTTAAGCAGAGAGAGGGAGACAACAAGGCTCGGCTCTCACATCAAGCAATCAGAGAACAAGCAATCAAGGGGATGCAGAGACACAAGCGTAGATCCTAAGGTCACACACCCAGAGACCCAGCTTCCCCAGTCACACCCCACTGCCCTAGGTCACCACCCAGATAAATCCATTAGAATCGATTTATCTATGAATGACATTATAAACCTCATGTCTGAAATATATCAACACTGAGCTCTTCAGGGGACATTCTTCACCTGGTCATAATAATCCTGCACGATTTTGAAATATACATGTCATTGGATTTTGTTTTGTTTGGTAGATTGGTTGATATGTTCTCATTTCACATTTGTTTACTTTCTGACTCAACAAGATATTCCAGACTAATTGTGTTTACTCCCAATATAACTCATTATTCAATGTTTCTTCAAGAAGTACTAATTTTTTCTTATCAGAATTAGAAGCAAAGATCTAAGCACCTGTGGTACTCATTGCTACTGGGGCTTCTGTTGATTGGAAGCCATGTCAACCAATCAAGCAGAGATACATGTATGTCCTAATTACAACACACACACACACACACACACACACACACACACACACACACGCACACACACACACATATATGCGTATGCCCATGTGATTTTATTTTAAGTTGAGCATGGATTCCAGCTAATGTCTCCAGCACTACATGATCTCACATAGTGAGTGCCACACTAACGAACTGACCTCTTACCAATTTTTTTCATACTATCTGCCACTTGAAAGTTGGCTTCGTTTACTTAAACATTGTGTAGAAACTACATGTACTGGCTTCAGAATTATTATTCCATATACCCATGTGAAAGAACTATGTCAACTAAATTATAGCACTAAATTATGTAGCCTTTGTCTTTAGATTTGTAATTTCCACTTAATTTTAAAGTTGCTTTGGTGAGTCCCCTTTTCCACAACTCAATTTGCTGAGGTATACATTTTTATATAGTTATTTGGTCTCAATTCCTTCCCAGTCTCCCCCAATCTATATTTTTTTTCATTTCCATGTAGTTATGTTAATCTCTGTGTTATAAAGTTCTGCCAGATTTCAAAACAAAATCACATAGTTATCATCACATTAGTACACAGAATATCTTCACTGCTCAAAAGAAATTTTCAGTACTCTTAGCCAGGGGTAGTGGTGCATCCCAATAATATTTTGGGAGACTAAGGCAGGTAAATCATATATTTGAGACCAGCCCCAGCAATTTAGCACAAGATCCTGACTCAACATAAAAAATAAACGGCTGAGGATATAGCTCAGTGATAGAGTACCCCTGAGTTTAAACCCCAGTACTTTTTCCATTTCATCTGTTTCACTTTCCTCCTTCCTAAACACTTATCAATGACTAACCTGTTAACTGTCTCTATTTTTACAGCTTTAAACCCATCTCAACTTATTTTTTAAACTTTTAGGCAAGTGTAGTGTTGTGCACCTGTAATCCCAGTAATTGGCGGACCAAGGCAGGATGATTGCAGGTTTGAGGCCAGTCTCAGCAATTTAGTGAGACCCTCAGCAAATTGGTGAAACCATGTTTCAAAATAAAAAAAAGGGCTTGGGATTTATCTAGGAGGCAGAATATTCCTGGGTTCAATTCCTAGTATCAAAAATATCTATTGGTGCATCATAATTATACAAAGTATTCAAATTTATACACATTTATTCTCCATACTTCTATGTCTTTCCTCCATTCTACTCCATCCTACTTTCACCAATGTACTGGTCACTTTTCTAATTTTTCTGAGGTCTTTTTGCTTTCCTTTTTCTTCTCAAGATCCCATATATGAGATAAAACATATATATCTTGACTTTCTGAGTTTGGCTTATTTCATTTAGCAGGGTGTTTCCCAGTTCCACCCGTTTTCCTACAAATTACATAATTTCTTTCTCTTTAATGTGAGTGTCTATGTGTTTTTGTGTATGTGTTTCACATTTCATTTAATCATTCATCTGTAGATGAACATATAGGTTGTATCTACAACAGTTATTTTGAATATTTTCAAGTTTACTGCTATAAATATGGACTTACTAGTATAACTATTGCATTCTTACTTTAATTCTCTTAGAATATATAGAAGAGTGATATATCTGATTCCCATGGTGATTCCATTCTTAATCGTTTCAGGAAATGCCATACTAATCCCCATAGTTATTGTGCTAATAAATAATCTCACCAAGAGATTATGATTTTTTCCACACATTCTCATCAGTATTTATTATTGTGTTCTTGATGATTGCCATTCACCTGGAGTGAGATGAAATCTCAATATTGTTTGATTGATTGATTGATGGTTGACTGATGGATTTCTAGTTTGGGGGTATAGGGAATTGAACCCAGGGTCATTCTACCTCTGAGCTACAACCCTAAACTTTTTTAAAATTTAGAAACAGGGTCCTGCTGGGTGTGGTGGCACACATCTGTAACCCAAAGTACTTGGGAGGCTGACACAGGAGAATTGCATGTATGAGGAAACAACTTATCAAGAGACTTCGATTTTTTTTCAAAAAACAAAATGTATAAAGTGTTTGGTGAAGAGTTAGAGTGCCTCTGACTTTAATTCCAAGTACCACCAAGAAGAAAAAAGAAAAGTGCTGAGTGTTTCACTAAGTTGTTGAGGTTGGCCTCAATTATGTTATCCTTCTGTCTCAGTTTCCCAAGTACTGGAATTATAGGTCTGCATCATCATGCCTGCTTTAAGTATAGTTTTCATTTGCATTTCCAACATTGTTAAATATGTTGAGCATACTTTTCATATATTTACTGGGCATTGGTACTTCTTTTGAGAAAAGTATTTTTACTTGAATTGTCCATTTATTGCTTGGATTTTTTTTTATGTTTTTTGAGTTTTGGGGATATTATGGGTTTTAATTGTCGATCAGAAAAGTAGATGTCAAGGATTTTTCTCATTCTTTAGGCTCCTTATTCACATTCTTGATTGTTTCCTTTGCTGTGCAAAATATTTTTAATTTAATGTCATCCTATATCAAATATTAATTTATTTTCTGAACTTAAGGCATCTTGAGATAGTCACTTCCCATGCCTATATGTTAGAGTTGGTTCTATGTATTCTTCTAGCAGTTGCCAAAATTATGGTCTAATTTCTAGCTCTTTGATATACTTTGTGTAGACTTTCGTGAAGAGTGACAGGTAGGGATTTTATTTCATTATTTTATATATAGATAGCCACTGTTCCCAGAACCATTTGATGAAAAGCCTGTCTTCTCTCCAATTTATGTTTCTGGTGCCTTTGGGAAGGATGAGATGATTATATCTGTTCTTTTTTTTCTCTCCTTTATTCTATTTCATTTTTCTGTTGGTCATTATGTCAGGACCATGAAGTTGTTTGTTTGTTTGTTTTATTACTGTAGCTCTATAATGTACTTTAAGGTAGAAATTTTTGATGTCTCCAACACTTCTTTTATTGCTCAAACGTGGTTTGGCTATTCTGAGTTACTTAGTCTTCCATATGATCTTAGTACTGTTTTTCTAGATATGTGAAGGATGAAATTTGTGTCTTGATGGGAACTGCATTGAATGTGTATTTTTGGATTTGTTAATAAGGCCATGTAATAATATTAATTCTGCCTATCTAAAACATAAGAAATCTTTTCAACTTTTAGGATCTTGTTCAATTTCTTCCTTCAGTATTCCGTAATTTTCATTGTGGAGATTTTGAAACTATTGATTAGGTTTCTTCCTAGGTATTTAATTTATTTAGACTACTGCAAATGAACTATTTTCATGATTTATTTGCAGTGGATTTGTTACTAGTATGTGTAGAAGCTATTGATTTTGTATGTTGACTTGTATTCTGCTACACCACTGTGTTTATTCATCAGCTCTATAAATCTCCTGCTGGAGTATTTGGGTCTTCTATGTTTAGGATTACATCATCTGCAATTATTTTTACTTCAATTGGCTTCTTCAATTCCTATTTGTATCTCCTATTTCCTTCTCTTTCCTAATTGTTCTAGCTAAAATTTCAATTACTTTATTGAGGAGGAGTGGCAAAAATGGTCATTTTTGTCTTCCTTCTGATTTTAGCAGAAATGCTGTAAGTTTTTCCCCATTATATATGATGTTTTCTTTGGCTTCATAACATGCAACCTTTATGATGTTGATGTAAATTCCTTCTATACTTCATTTTTTCAGTGTTTTTAACATGAGTGCTTGCTGAATTTTTTTCAAACGCTTTCTCTGTATATAATGATCTGATCATATTATCTTTGTCCTTCTCTTTGTATAAGAAATTGCATTGATTCATTTTTCTGTTTTCGCCTGTCATTACATCCCTGGAATGAAAACAACTTGATCATGATGAATTACCATTTTAATATATTTTAAATATGAATTGTTAATATTTTGTTAAGGATTTTTGCTGCTGTGTTCATCAGGGATATTGTTTTGTAGTTTTCTCTCCTTTATGTTCTTATTTGGTGTCATGTTGAACCTGGCTTCATATCATGAGTTTAGTGGTGTTGTCCCAGCCTCTATTTCTTGAAATAATTTGAGAGCATGGTCATTAATTGTTCTTAAAGGTCTGTTAAAATTCAGTTGGGAATCCATTTTGTCCTATGTTTTTCTTTGTTGGTTTTTTTTTTTTTTTTTTTTACTGCTTCAATCTCGCTTCGTATAAGTGTATTTAAGGTTTATTTTTCTATCATTTTGGTTCAATTTCAGTAAGTCATATGTGTCTAGAAATCTTTTAGTTTCTTCTATATTTTAAAATTTATTGCCATGTAAGTATTTGAAGTAGTCTTAATGATCTTCTGGATTTCAGAACTGAGTTGACACTTCCTTTTTTACTTCTCCTGTTATTATTTTTGCATCATATCTCTTTCTTCTGGTTATATTGGCTAAAGCTTTACCAGTCTTTTTCATCTTTTCAAACAAGCAACTTTGATTTGAGGAACCATTGTGTTGTTTTTATTATCTTAATAAAATTTACCTTTTCTGGAGCATTATATAAATGAAATTACACATTCAATAGTTCTTTCAAATTGACTTCATTCACTTGAAAATAAGCTATAGAAAATATTTTGAGTTTGTCACCATAAAGATTTAATAACTACTGGGCGTGGTGGCACACACTTGTAATCCCAGCATTTGGGAGGCTGAGACAGGAGGATCTGGGTTCGCGACCAGCCTCAGCTATCTAGTGAGGCACTCTGCAACTTACTGAGACCCTGTTTCAAAATAAAGAACAAAAAATAGGGCTGGGGGTATAGCTCCGAGATAGAATGCCCCTGAGTTCAATCCCCAGTACCACAAAAAAAAAATAAAAGATTTAATAACTGCAGGGTGTGGTGGTGCACACTTGTGATCCCAGCATTTGGGAGGCTGAGACTGGAGGATCCAGGTTGAGGTCAGCCTCAGCTACCTAGTGAAGCACCCCACAACTTAGTGAGACCCTGTTTCAAAATAAAGAATAAAAAAAATAGGGCTGGGGGTGTAGCTCAGAGGTAGAATGCCCCTGAGTTCAATCCCCAGTCCCACACACAAAAAAAGAAAGATATAATAACTGAGGAAATATATGTTTATCTTTATGTAAACACTGTGTAGTAAACACATACAGAAACAACACATCATACCCAAAAATACCTACATAATTTTGTGTTTCTACCATTTAACTAACCTAGATAAGTAATACCTGTATAATTTTGTGAAATATATCTTGTAGTGGTCTCGATTTGCATTTTGCTAAGGTCATTAGTCACTTTTCCACATGATTATCAGAAAATTGTCTAACTTCTTTAGAGAGTTGTGTACTCAATCAATTTATCCATTTTAATTGGAATATTTGATTTTATTTCGGCCTTTTGAGCTATATGCTTTTCTCTAAATATTGGGTTTTTTTTTAATCCAAAAGTAGTGTATAGCCAGGCGTGTTGGCACATGCTTGTAATCCCAGCATTTGGGAAGCTGAGACCGGAGGATCCGGGCTCGCAGCCAGCCTCAGCTACCTAGTGAGGCATTCTGCAATGTAGTGAGACCCTGTTTCAAAATAAATAATAAAAAATAGGGTTGGGGGTATAGCTCAAAGGTAGAATGCCCTAAGTTCAATCCCCAGTACTGAAAAAAAAAAAGTAGTGTATATTAATCAGAAAAGATTCTTAATGTTTATAAAGATCAACTTTTCTATTTCTCTTGTGTTTTAGTGACATACACTTAGAAATATTTGTTTAGCCTAGGACTACAAAATTTTATTTATATGTTCCCTTTTATAGGTACTGTAGTTTTAGGTCTTTTATTTAAAAAAATCATTTGAACATAAGTTTTTTGTTGTTCTTGTTATCTTTTTTTTTTTAGTACTGGGAATTGAACCCAGGAGCATTCTACCTCCAAGCTACACACCCAGTCCTTTTTTTTTTCCTTTTTTTTTAAACAGGGTCTCACTAAATTGCAGAGTTCCTCACTAAGTAGCTGAGGCTGGCCACGAACCTGCGATCCTCCTGTCTCAGCCTCCCAAGTCCTGGGATTTCAAGCATGTACCACCACACCCAACTTGTAAAAGTTAATTTTTGAACACCAATTTCTATTACATTGACTCATATGGCTGTCCTTATATTAATATAACAATCTTTCAATTTCCATTGTGTAGTAAATTTTTAAATCAGATAATCCAACTTGATTGTACTTTTCAAGGCTAATACACTTGTTTGGATGCTACATGATTCCATATAATTTTTTGCAGTAGCTTGCCAATTACTGCAAAAAGACGTAGGTATTTCCCTCCCACAGGCCTTAGTAATCTTCTAGGAAGCACAGAGTTCTGCCCAATGATCTTGCCTACGCAGCCATGGAATTGGCATATTGTACTCCATGGACATTCACAGGGTAATGTAATCATGGGGATATTTTCAACACCATATTTATAACTTCAGTGAGAATGCCAGCTTCTTGACCTATCTGAAGTGAGAGATACAACTGACCTGGACCACATTTCCCCTTTCTGACTACATCTGACTAATCCTGAGATATCAGGATTGCCAATTACTAGACACTATAATTTTGCATTTGTGATTCAAGAAAACTTTTGAGTACTTGGGAGACTGAAACCGGAGGATCCAGGTTCGCGAACAGCCTCAGCTACTTAGCGAGGACCTCTGCAACTTAGTAAAATCCTGTTTCAAAATAAAGAATAAAGTCGAGCATGGTGGTACACACTTGTAATCCCAGCATTTGAGAGGCTGAGACTGGAGGTTCTGGGTTCACAGCCAACCTCAGATACCTAATGAGGCACTCCACAACTTAGTGAGACCCTGTTTCAAAATAAAGAATAGAAAATAGGTCTGGGGTTATAGCTCGGAGGTAGAATGCCCCTGACTTCAATCCCTAGTACCGCAAACAAATAAATAAATAAATAATAAAATAAAAATAGGGCTGGGGATATAGCTCAGAGGTAGAATTCCCCTGGATTCAATCCTTAGTACCGCAAAAGGGAAAAAAAAAGAATTAAAAAGGCTCATTTAAATTCTTTATATTCCATGGAAATAAAAGAGAGGAAAGGAGTCAGAAACCATAGAGTAGCCACAAGGCCGCATGTAGATCTGGACAAGAGTGACCTATTTCAAAGTGAACAATGAGGGTCAGTGAGCTCTGAGTTGTCACAGTTAAGAGAAATGGGAGATAGATCTGTCTGTGCGCCATGGTGTTACATTGAGAAATGCATGGTAGTAAAGAAAAATTATTATACCGATGCCAGAATGCACATTGTCACATCTGGCAAATACACATGCATGCACCTTAAATTTAGCACTGTAAAAATGCTCTTGAACAGAAGGCAGTCATGATGTGCTTGTCCTTGTGTGTACATGCATAAACTTAGTCTAGAAACCTCCTGTTTGCTATGGTGATATCAAAAGTAAAACTTACCAGAGGGGCTGTCAGTGGATTATAAAGATAATTTGCAGAGAGCAGCATTAGACACTCTCAAGAAATGTGGCATCAAGAAAGCTTCTGAAGCCGGGCATGGTGGCTCACGCTTATAATCCCAGCATTTGGGAGGCTGAGACCAAAGGATCTGGGTTTGCGGCCAGCCTCAGCTACCTAGTGAGGCACTCCGCAACTTAGTGAGACTCAGTTTCAAGATAAAGAATAAAAAATAGGGCTGGGGGTATAGCTCGGAGGTAGAATGCCCCGGAGTTCAATCCCCAGTACTGAAAAAAAATAAAAAGCTTCTGATTATAATTGGGAGGCTGAGACAGGAGGATCCAGGTTCACAGCCAGACTCAGCTACTTAGTGAGGCCTTCTGCAACTCAGTGAGACCCTGTTTCAAAATAATGAATAAAATAGGCCTGGGGGTGTAATTGAGAGGAAGAATGCCCCTGAGTTCAATCCCCAGTACCACAAAAAAAAAATCTTCTGATTAGCATAGATGATGATAGTGTGGAGAAAATTATGAACTGGGAGAATAAAAGAAATTGAGTAGAATGGGAGAATTATTAGGAATATCTATATATCTGTTAATGTATTTTTATCATCTTCCATTTTATATAATCACAAGAATGGTATATGAGCAATGTACACATTTATATACATTAAAATATTTTATTAATAACTAAAAGATCAAAATTCTATCTGATTTGATACATTTGTGTACTTACTGTCAGTTGTTTTATATTTCCATCATGATGTAAAACTATGGATTTTTACAACTTATCTGGGAAAACACTGTCAGTATTAGCTAATACTAGTTTAGTGGTGGATATAGATCAGTTATCAGTAACAAAAAAAAGCTTTATGCATTATTAATGAATTCAATCGACCTGACATCTCAAGAGGGAGGCACTATTAACACTTTTATGTTTAAAAACTGAGTCGAAGCCCTACAAAGAAGGAATGGAGGAATATTGACCTCGACTTCATGTGTGACCAGTATTTTTCTCACATCAACTATGTTAAGTGCCTTTTCTCAGCTAGGCACAGTGGCATACACTTGCAATCTCAGTACTTGTGAGGCTGACACAGGAGGATCTAGGTTCATGGCCAGCCTCAGCTATTTAGGGAGGCCCTCCACAACTTAGTGAGACCTTGTTTCAAAATAAAGAATAAAAATGGGACTCAGGGGTTTAGCTTGTAGGTAGAATGCACCTGGGTTCAATCCCCAGTACCAGAAAAAAAAAAAAGAAAAATGCTGGCCAGGTGTGGTGGCACATGCTTGTAATCCCAGCATTCGGGAGGCTGAGACCAGAGGATCTGGGTTTGCAGCCAGCCTCAGCTACCTAGTGAGGCATTCTGCAACTTAGTGAGACCATGTTTCAAAATAAAGAATAAAAAAATAGGGCTGTGGATGTAGCTCGGAGGTAGAATACCCCTGAGTTCAATACCCAGTACTGCAAAAAAAAAAAAAGAAAAGAAAAGAAAAATGCCTTTTCTCTGGCACAAAACCTGGGACTTGGTAGCCCCACAAACCTACATGAATGCACTCTGAATTCCCAAGCTCCTGGTCATTAGCAGTTCTAAAATTTGACTCTTCAGTGTCCCCCAAAGCTCATGAGTTGAGGATTTATTCCCCAGCCTGTGGTACTACTGCATGGTGGAGCAAAATTTAGGAGGTGGTACCTAGTAGTAGGAGTTTAAATCACTGCATTGTGCCCTTGAAAGGAATATTTTTACCCTGGCCTCAACTTTAGTAGCTTTGTTCACTCACAATTATGTGTTGCCTTGCCACAAGCCCAAAAGCAACAGACAACTGACCATGTACTGAAATCTCAGAAACCATGAGCCAAATATATTGTTCTACTTCTAATTTTATTTCCTTTACCGGTTTTGTTACAGTGAGGGAAAGCTAACAAGAACAGGATACTATTCCAGAACTCCAATTTCTCAAGGAAGAGAATGATCAAGACAACATATGTGACACACGAGCGAGTGACAGTTTTCATTCTTAGTTACCAGTGAAAACGAGGAGGCTAGAAGTGTGCTCAAGGTGGTGCTGCCTGTGGCAAGTCTGAGGTCAACTCTGAGCTTCATGAGGCCTTGGAGAGCTGAAATAACCCAGTGTTTGGTTTTTCCAGAGACAGTAGGAAGAGTGGGATCAATGCTGAATGGAAGCACCCATTTTAGAATGGGTAGTTTGGAAAGGAGCGCTGTAGTTTGGAAGGTGGCACAATTTGACTAGGCTGAAGAGGTATGTTGGAACTTGGAGCAATGCCCCACACCATAGTTGATTCTAGATATTCCGCATTGCATCTGTGTATCCCAGGGGCAGAACCAGTCCTAGGGTAACTTCTTCATTGTGAGGCCATCTAGTAATTTCACGGGGAAGTTAATTTCATGACAAGATTGTACTTCTACCATGAGGACAGCAACTTTCTTTAGACCTTCCCATGCAGGCTGATAAGGTGTTCAGGCAGAAGATGACAACTGAGTATATCATAGACTTTTCTCTCCCTGTGGTGCTACACTACCTGCAGGTATTCAGGGAGAGGAAGGTGTGAGGATTCTGGGCAGCTGTCTCTTTGGGGAACCACAGAGAAGACCTTAAGTTCTGCACAGAAGGCTTGCTGATTCCTTTAGGGAAAGTCCCCTCCCATTGCCTGTCCACAAAGTACCGTTGAAGACAGCTCTGGGCACCCTCAGCTCTGGGTCTGCCATTTTGCTCCTGGAGAGTCTGAGTCCTTGGCAAGTGGCCTTCACTTAGGATCTGTGGGATCCCAGATGCTCTGGAAGAATTTGAAGATGTGACCCTCCAGCACATGATGTACTTCAGATGAGGCAGGGGAAGGGTAGACTATGATCTGGAACAGAGTCTAGGGAAGCACAGGTCCCGGCTCAATGCACATCATCTGCTTAGGGGATGAACAGGGCTTGCCAGCTCTGGGGCCTGGATGGAGGATCCACTGTATGGAGGAATCCATGACCCTTCCAGAGCCAACCATGGAGGGTAAGGCCTCATCCCAGGGAAATAATTCAGCTCCCTATAAGTTTGTAAAAAATACATTTCCTGAGCCTTTTCAGAGTTGTAAAAGTCACTTCCTACCAAAACCAGAGATATATAGACATATATATATATAGATAGATAGATAGATAGATATAGGTATATAGATATAGATATAGATATGATATATTCCTTCTGTATCTTATGAGGTAAACACTTTTTAGATCTCATTTTGGAAATCATACCCTGTCCCATGATCTTGAAGCTATTTCCCCAAGTTCATCTGTGGCTCTGCATTAAATAGTATTTACACTTGGGATTATAACACACTTGGAATTGATTTTAGTGTATTGTGAGGTCAAAAGTTAGATTATACTTTTTTGTGGCTATTCAATTTGTAGAACATTTATTGAAAAAAAAAATTCTCACCGGGTGTGGTGGTGCATACTTGGGGAAAAAAAGGTGTAAACCATCACACTTAGATCACTAGATCACCATTGATATTTCTTTTTTTTTAAGGTACTAGGGATTGAACCCAGGATCATTTTATCTCTGAACTATACCCCCAGCCCTCTAGTTTAGTCTTTGTTTTGAAACAGGGCCTCACTAAGTAGCTGAGACTGACTGCAAACCTGGATCTTCCTGTCTCAGCCTCCAAAGTACTGAGATTACAAGCACCTGCCATCACGCCGGGCTCCGGCTTTGATTTTTTTTTTTTTTGTAGTACTGGGGATTGAACTCAGGGGCATTCTACCTCCGAGCTACACCCCAGCCCTCATTTTTTATTCTTTATTTTGAAACCGAGTCTCACTAAGTTGCAGAGTGCCTCACTAGGTAGCTGAGGCTGGCCGTGAACCCGGATCCTCCGGTCTCAGCCTTCCGAATGCTAGGATTACAAGCGTGCGCCACCACGCTCGGCTTGATATTTCTTATAAATTATTTGACTATATATATATGTGCCTTGGTCTTTTGAAATGACATAATAATTGTACATCTTTATGGAGTCTGATGTCATATTTCCATAATCTATATATTGCATAATAATCAGATCATGGTAATTAGCATACCCATCTACTGGAAACATTGTCATTTATCATTATCATAAATGTGAGAATATTCAAAACCCTCTTATGTAGCATGTGTCTGATTTTGAGTTCTTTTATTTTTCCATACTGTTTCTCTATCTCTGTACAAATAACATATCTTATTTACTAAGAAACTTTATTTATTGTGTCAGTTTCCCTACAGAGCCATTTTTCTTATCCATTGTTATTTTATATAATGAAGAGAAAAGTAAAAACCTGCATGCCTTATACCTATACAGTTTTTCCAGCTGTTCCTTGCATAGGGAAGAGTCCCAACTTTAGAACATTGCTGTTAATGCTTATGACTCAAATGTCTTTGTAAATATTAGGTGATCTACCCAACACTCTCCCTTAAATTTTTATCACATTTTCAATGAATTTCATTAGATGCCAAGCATCCTCTTTTATCCCCCTTCTTCCTGGATCCTGCCCTAGCAACAGCCCGAGGCTTAGAAATCTGGACAGTCATCCCTGCGTTGCTCCTGCACCAGTGCAGATGTAGATGCGCCAGTGGATGAAGTCTTCCTCCTGCAGACCACGCCCACAAAGGCGGGGCTCCAGTCAGTGCAGCTGAGCTGGAGTCTCTCTTTGTGCATTGCGGTGTCAAAGACAGCTGCTCGCTGCCCTCCATCTGGGGTAGGTGGCTGGATGCGGCTTTTTTGTAGAAGAAGGCGTTTTCTCCACAGTTGTTCTGTTTGCTGACCTAAAACGTGTTTCCTGCTGATGGCAAGCCTGGTAATATGTTTCTGCTTTAAAATTTTGTCTTGGAAATGTCTCTAGTATTTGTATGCAATTTTCTTTTTTTTGGGGGGGGGGTTGTTGTTGTTGCATAGACATCGTCTACAACCTGGCTCATTTTTTCTGTATTTATTAATGCCCTTTGTTAATCTTTAATTTACAATCATGTTTCAAAATCTCTTTCCAATTATCTTTATCTTTTCAAACATCTCTCCTTATTAAAGGAAAGAGGGTATTACTTTTATTAGGAAAGACAGATATTACACATTCGCTGCTGTAGTATTTTCTAGAAATTTCCTCTGGTTGAAAAGAAGAGGGACAGAGACATTTCTGGTAAACATATAGCAAAATTTGCTCAAAGGCTTATACTTACTGAGACCTGTAAATCTCGTCATTATATGTCTAGGATTGTTGTAATTATGAAGGGCACACAAAAGCATTAATTTCATAAGCACTACACTGATGGTTCTATTCTGAATGCCACTTTGTTATATTGTGAATGAAAATTCAATCATATTTTTATTTCATCTTCACCTAATAGCTAGAGTTTTTTTATTCCTTCTACCTTTTCTGTTGTAAATATCTGCAATTATATCTCCTTCGATAGATGAATCATAATATAACTGAATAATTTTATTAGATTTTTGTGTGATTACTACAATTACAATTTTCCACTTAGGAAATGTAAACATGCATACCCAGGCAGTACATATTATTCTAATATGGTCTTCAGATAAGAGAATTACAATTTTATGGTTTTATTGGTATATTGTAATTTTATATTATAGTCAGATTCCATCTGCAATCTTTGTTTTCTGTTATCAAGTAGCAAAATTTTATTGAAAGGTTTTCATGTTTGTGATTTTTTTAGATTTTCATTTTATTTGACTTAGTCAATCATTACCTACCTTCTTATTTTTGAGCTTATTTGTTGAAGTACGGCATTTTAGAATGAACCGTTGACACTCGATGGCACAGTGTGTATCTGAATAGACAATGAGTGTCCTGGCAAATAAAGACGGGGTTGCCACCTGGTTTAACCAGGGACTTTCTCACCTGAAATGAAGATGCAAATGCAACAAGAAAACAACCTGACAATTTGGCCAGCTGTGCTTTGCATAAGGAAGGCTTCCAAATTCAGATCATTGCTGTTAATGCTTATGGCTCTTATCTCCTTGTGAGTCTTAGGTAATCTACCCAACACTGCCCATTTATTTATTTATTTATTTATTTATTTATTTATTTATTTATTTATTTATTTATTTATTTATTTTGTGGTACTGGGGATGGAACCTGGGGGCATTCTACCTCCAAGCTACACAGACCCAGCCCCATTTTTTATTCTTTATTTTGAAACAGGGTCTCACTAACTTGCGGAGGGCCTCACTAAGCAGCTGAGGCTGGCTTCGAACCCAGATCCTTCGGTCTCAGCCTCCCAAATGCTGGGATTACAAGCGTGCGCCACCACGCCTGGCTAACACCACCCATTTATTAGCACATTCTCAGTGAATTTTATTAGATGGCAAAGATCCTCTTTTATCTCCCTTTTTCCTGAATCCTGCTCGGCAACAGCCAGAGGCAGCAGAAATCTGGGGAATCACCCCTGGGTAGCTCCTCCACCTGTTCAGATGCCTCAGTGGATGAAGTCTTCCTTCCACAGACCATGCCCACCAACGGTGAGGCTCCATTAAATCCAGCTGAGCTCAAAGCTTAGTTCTGTGGTCCACAGAGGCAAGAACAGCTGTTCCCTCCCCTCCCTGCGGAGTAAGTTGCTGAATGAGGAAAACCATTTTTTTTAATAGGAATGAGTTTTCCTCAGCCATTCTACTTGCTGACCAACAACATGTTACTGCTGTGAGCATGCCTGGGTAATATTTGTTCTTGCTTTAAAAAAAATTGAATTGCAAATAACTCTTGGATGCAATTTTCTTCCTTTCTTCTTTTGTCACATAGACATCATCTACACCTGAATTCATTTTTCATCCTATGTATTAATGCCTTTCATTTTTCTTTTAAAAATGAATTTACAATCATTTTTCACAATCACTTTCCAATTATTCATCCTTCCAAACACCGTTTCTTTAGTAATGGGATGGTGATATCCCTGTTATTAGGAAAGGATGGTGTTAGCCATTCTTTGTTTTAAGGTTTTCTAGAAATCTCCTCTGCAATGCCTCTGACGGAAAAGAAGAGGAACAGAGACATTTATGGAAACCATGTGCCAAAATTTGCTCAGAATCTCATGTGTAAAAAGACCTCTCATTGTGTGTATTTTTTAGATTGCTGTTATTATGAAAGGTAACAAAAGACTTCATTAATATAAACATGATAATAATGATCCTATTCTAAGTGCAGAGACCAGCCTTTTTTTTTACTCTGCGAATGCAAATTTAATCATATTTTTATTTATTTACACAAAAGCTACAGTGGGGGCATTCTACCTCCGAGCTATACCCCCAAGCCCTATTTTTTATTCTTTATTTTGAAACCGAGTCTCACTAAGTTGCGGAGTGCCTCACTAGGTAGCTGAGGCTGGCCACGAACCCGGATCCTCTGGTCTCAGCCTCCCGAATGCTGGGATTACAAGCATGCACCACCACGCCCAGCTTTTTTTATTCTTTCTACTTTTTTTTTTTTTTTTGAGGTGTCTTCATGATACTCCTTTGTTCTGGTGAAACATAATATGGCTTTTAAAAAAATGAAACTGCAGTCTTTCGCATATTTTATCATCTAAATAGTATTTTTAAAGATATTTGTTTTGGCGGCTTTTTAAATTTTTCTTAGAAGCCGGGCGTGGTGGCGCACGCTTGTAATCCCAGCATTCGGGAGGCTGAGACCGGAGGATCCGGGTTCGCGGCCAGCCTCAGCTACCTAGTGAGGCACTCCACAACTTAGTGAGACTCGGTTTCAAAATAAAGAATAAAAATAGGGCTTGGGGGTATAGCTCAGAGGTAGAACGCCCCTGAGTTCAACCCCCAGTACCGCAAAAAAAAAAAAAAAAAATTTCTTAGGCTCAGTCGGTTATTCACCCACTTTCCTATTATTTATCTTATTTTTTTTTTGTGGTACTGGGGATTGAACTCAGGGGCGTTCTACCTCCGAGCTATACCCCCAGCCCTATTTTTTATTCTTTTTTTGTTTTTTTGAAACCGAGTCTCACTAACCGAGTGCCTCACTAGGTAGCTGAGGCTGGCAGCGAACCTGGATCCTCTGGTCTCAGCCTCCCGAATGCTGGGATTACAAGAGTGCACCACCACGCCCGGCTTATTTATCTTATTTTTGATAGACCATGATTTTAGGCTGAACCCTTGACATTTCTCTGATAGCATGTATGTGGATAGATATTGGCCAGTGAAGATGAGATTTCTTAGCCTGTGTTGAATAGGGTTTCCTCAGTTGAGACCACCAAGACAAACAAGAAGAGGGCAGAAAAAAAGTCAGGACTTAAGCAGCACACTAGGGTTTGTGTAACTCCCACATTGCTGAGGGCACTAATGTCTGCATAACTATTGAAAAGAGCACATTTTCTTTCTTTCTTTTTTTTTTTTTTTTTTTTTTTTTTGGTACTGGGGATTGAACCCAGGGGCATTCTACCTCCAAGCTATACCCCCAGTCCTATTTTTATTCTATATTTTGAAACAGGGTCTCACTAAGCTGCGGAGAGTCTCACTAAATAGCTGAGGCTGGCTGAGAACCCAAATCCTCCAGTCTCAGCCTCCCACGTAGTGGGATTACAAGCGTGCGCCACCACGCCCAGCTGAAAGGAGCACGTTTTCTAGGGATAGAAGATTCCCACAGCATGCTTCTGAGACTCAAGAGCATGGTTCTGCAATGTAATAATAAAACTGTCAACCTAATAATGGTATACAAAATAATCTGGAGAGGGTATATTTGTTTTAGAATTATGAGAAAATATTCGTACGTTTTCGGTATTTGTGAGATATTAATGAGACTGGCCAACAGAACACACATTATATGGGTACTTCTATAATTTAATAGATGGACTTTTGTTTTTGTCAAGTAATACCATAGTCAGCAGCTTTCAGCATTAGTACTATATTGAGATAATTTCAGGGCCATACATTGGTAAAGAAAATGTACCTATAATTTTCACTGTATTATTGTATTAAAGCTTGACAACATAACCTTAATTTTACTGCACATAAAGACAAATTCTATAATGTATGCATGCTACATAGCTATAGAATTTATATAGTAAAGGATAGAAGCTAAATGATCCCTGAATGTGGAGGAAACCAGAGATGTTCAGAGGAAACAAATAGAGGAGATAAACCTTATTTTCTTCTTCTGATGGTTTTTGTGTTCTTCTTTTACAAATAGAAAACTCTATTTAAATTATTTCATAATGTAGTAAGTTGTTAAGCTACACATAGCAAAAAAAAATCATAGGAAAGTCGGGTGTGGTGGCACACACTTGTAATCCCAGTGCTTGGGAGGCTGAGACAGGAGGATTGCAGATTCACAGCCAGACTCAGCTACTTAGTGAGACCCTGTTTCAAAATAAAGAATAAAAATAGGGTTGAGGGTGTACCTCTAAGTAGAATGCCTCTGGGTTCCAGCCTCAGTACTGCAAAAAAAAATCATAGGAAAGGCAGGTCAAAGTTCTCATGATGTGATTCTACTGATGTAACATGCATTATTTTACATCATGTATAAATAGGATCCCTTCACTGTTGGGTTTGTTGAAATTTGTGTCATGCTTAGGTCTCTGTTTTTTTGCAATCAGAAAGATGATGAAGAGTTGCAGGCTGAGAGTATTCAAATAGCTTCTATTTGCTTCTTTGTCTGCTTCTACCATCCTGTGATCCATGTCTCATTGTAATGAGGGCGCATAGCAACCCTGTCTCCAGGGAGCTGATGTGATTACTCTCTCCCACTCTTACTACTGCATGTGATTAATGGCATTATGAAACACACTGATACAGATCTTGAGTGAACCAGTGTACAATGCCTGTCATACTTTCCTCTTCTGCCTCTGGGGAGTTCTGGGCTACTCCTGGCAAAAAGCCACATCACATCCCAACTAATCTTTCCAGCTTTCCATGGGCCTAAACCATAGTCAACAGTAAGAATCTGGTAAGAGAAACCTGAGGAGGAAACTTAAGGCTCTCATAGTTCTATCTATTAGATATGATACTGCTAGCTAGTTATTAAATATCTAATTTCATGGGGCTGGGAATGTAGCTCAGTATTAGAGTTCTTGCATCTCATATACAAGACCCTGGGTTCAATCCTCAGCACCACAAACACACACACACACACACACACACACACACACACACACACATATTCACAATAGTTTTAATAACCACATGGAATCTTACCTCTACAGTTCAAAATACTGTCATATATGTGGTTTCATTATATGATCCAAGGTAATAGCAATGATTCTCATACAGGTATGTGGTATTTAAGTATATTAGTAACAGTTAGTACATATTCTTGCTCAGTAAGTCTTAGTATCTTCATTTTGTGAGGCATAGCTGTTCTAAAGTTGATGAATGGCAAAGCAATAGAAAATATCACACAGAACAAATTATCTTGGCTAAACACCACTTGATTCTGGATGGCAGTCAGGAAGAGAATTTGAGTAGTCACCGTGGCAGATGGGCCTGGAGAATTTGTGATTATTCATATAAAGGAGTTGCTGCCAAGAAAGAGTGGTTCATGAAGTGATTTCCAGGAGACAGAACATACAGTAAGACTCAATGAGTACACTCAGTATCATTCATAGAAAATGTCTACGTGTGCGCTGCACAATACAGGTGCCAGCAGAGATTCACAATAGTTTTAATGACCACATGGAGTCTTACCTCTACAGCTCAAAATATCACATAGGACTGCCAGTGTTGTCTTAGAGATCAGAAATCCAAGGTAGAATTAGGAAATGTTCCCCAAGCACACAGAAAATGGCAGAGCTGGAAGATCAGCCTCAGCAGCCGGACTGAACAAATCCTATTATTTGCTGTGGAAACACACTGCCAATATCTTATGCTTGGCAGGGAATCTAGTTGTAAATGTCGTCTTTGAAGCTGGATGTGCTGGTCCACAGCTGAACTTTGAAGGCTGAGTCAGGAAGATCACAGGTTCCAGGCAAGCCTCAGAAACTTAGCAAGACTCTAGGCAATTTCGTGAGACCCTCCCTTTTTAAAAATAAAATAGGGCTGGGGGTAAAACTTAGAAGTTGTATGCCCTAGGATCAATTCCCAGTAATGCACTCATGTGTGCATGCGCACGCACACACACACACACACACACACATACACACACACACACACACCAAATGTTTACTCTGGTTTCCTACTCTAAGGTTCCTAATTTTATTCCACTGGCTTTCACCAAATACATTCTTTGGACATCACAGTGAAAAAAAAAATGCCCTTGTACCTCATCCTGTCCTGGACATAGGTGACAGTATAACTCTCAGAATTATTTCTATATGGAAGATATGACATCAAATTTTGTCCCTTAATACCAATTGGCAAACCCTGAAATGAAGCAACCTACTATATGGTATTACTGCATATGCGTGTTACGCAAATACTTGAGAATCTGCAGATTTTTATATGCATGAAATATCCTGAAACCAAGGGACAACTGTAATGTCTTCTTTTCCATTTAATATGCAGTATCTCTTTGGTTGAATAGTGCAGTAGAAATTAGATAGCTTAAGCCAGCTGTGGTGGCTCATGCTTGTAATCTCAGTACTTGGGAGGTTGAGACAGGAGTATCACAGTTTCAAGGACAGCCTCAGCAAGTAGTGAAACTCTTGTCAACTTAGCGAGACGTTTCCAAATACGAAATAAAACTGGGATGGGGATATAGCTCTAAGATAGAATGCCTCTGGGTTCAATCCTCACTACCACAAAAAGAAAGAAAGAAAGAAAGAAAGAAAGAAAGAAAGAAAGAAAGAAAGAAAGAAAGAAAGAAAGAAAGAAAGAAAGAAAGAAAGAAGGAAGGAAGGAAGGAAGGAAGGAAGGAAGGAAGGAAGGAAACAAAAGAAAGAAAGAAAACTTAGATAGTGTAGGTGGCCAGGTGTGGTGGCGCACACTTGTAATCCCAGCATTTGGGAGGCTGAGACCGGAGGATCTGGGTTTGCAGCCAGCCTCAGCTACTTAGTGAGGCCCTCCACAACTTAGTAAGACCATGTTTCAAAATAAAGAATAAGAAATAGGGCTGGGGGTCTAGCTCGGAGGTAGAATGACCCTGGGTTCAATTCCCAGTACCACAAAAAAAAAAGAGGGGCAATGTTGCACCATAATTCCTTATTTCCACACTCCTTTCTCTATGCCTCTGTCCATAAAATCAGCTCATTTCCATTCCTGGAGGGTTATGTGGCTCCTGTTGGTCTTATCACCTGCCCTTCCATATTAGTGCATTTACAGAGCCTGTGTCTCCAGGCTGATGTCTCCACCCTAGGAGAGGGATTAGGGGCAATTTCCCCTCCCACTTCACCATAAAGTCATGGTTCTTCCAGGCTAGACCTTGCTTATGGCACCAATTTTGTGAAGCGGGTTTACTAACAGCCAATCTGAAGGGGGAACTTCGACTACATGGAAGATAGCAGGAGATCATCACTATGCCAACCATAAAACACAGGAATCCAAATAATTTTGCCCACTACATCCTGGGATGCAATTTTACCACTTACCTGAGTCTGGGGAGATGGAAAACACACACAGATTTATGTGAAACAGACATATTACTCACAGACAGATAACAACAGAGAAAAGAAGCCTAGGATCCATTATGCAAGTTACCTAAAGCTCCTCCACCCCCACAGCAGCCCAAAGTAGATGAAGTCTTGACTGCAGAAACCCTATTCATTATCGCTAAGAGGCCCCAAAAGACAATGCGTCCCAGTCTTCTTTGGGAAAACCATGACTCATTAAGAAAACTTCAAAGGAGCTCCCAGGAGAGAAGGGAACAAAGCCCAGTGTTTTTCAGTCCATCCCTCTCCACCTCAGGAGACTGCGTCCCCAGCTCACTGTATAGTTATACTTGACAGCTACTCATGAAAAAGTAGGGAGAAGTGTGTCCATCCAAGGCCACCAGAGAACTTGCCCCATATCCTGCATCGCACCCCCCAAAATATTCTGTAGTGTCCCTTCATAGTAATCTTCCCCCATACTTAGCTTTGACTGTTATCGATATGATCAAAGTAGCTTGGCATTTATTGATCACATCCATCGCCATAGCTGTGCCTTTTCCAGAAGGTCAATGAAATGAGGTCATTCACTATGCAGTGCTTTACTCTTTTCCTTTCACTTTGAATAATGCTTTCACAATTCAATTATGTTTTGTGTATCAGGATCAAGTCTGTCTTGAGTTAACAAATTGAATGTACCACAATTTCTTCATCTTTTCCATTTCAAGGATATTTCAGTTTGGGCTGTTTCAAAAATTGGGTTACTATAAATTTCTAGTCTTTTGAGGTATCTTCATGCTGATCTCAACAGGGCTTGTACTAATTTACAATTCCATCAACAATGTACAAGTTCTTTTTCTCCAAATCCTTGGTAGCATTTATTATCGTTTAAGGGGTGTGTGTTACTAGGGATTGAACCCATGGACATTCTACCTCCAAGCTACACTTCCAGCCTTTTTATTTTTCATATTGAAACAAGATCTCATTAAGCTACTTCATGTTGGCCTCAAACCTAATATCTTCTTGCCTCAGCTTCTTGAATCCTGGGATTACAGGGGTAAATTGCCAGGAATAGCTGTTATTTGTATTCTTGATGATTGCCATTTTAACTGGAGTGATATGGAATCTCACTGTAGTTTTTATTTGCATTTTCCTTATTGCTAATGATGCTTAAAATTTGGATGCACGTGTTATCCATTTGTGTTTCTTCTTTTGAGAAGTGTCTGTTCAGTTCAGTTGCCCATTTTTTTTGTTTGGGTTGTCAGTTTCTATTTAGTATGCAATATCTCATTTGGTGTTACAGGGAAAATACACCCCATGCTTTTAGGTATGTAGAATTTGTAAAATCAAAATGGTCATATTACCAAAAGCAAAGTACAGATTCCATGCAATCTGTATCAAAATATCAGTGTCATTTTTCAGAGTTAGAAAAAAAAATCCTAAAATTCATATTAGAGAAAAAAAGAATCAGAATAGCCAAAGCAATAAGAACTATGCAGGAAACCAGGCATGGTGGCACACGCTTGTAATCCCAGCATTCGGGAGGCTGAGACCAGAGGATCCGGGTTCGAGACTAGCCTCAGCTACCTAGTGAGGTACTCTGTAACTTAGTGAGACTCGGTTTCAAAATAAAGAATAAAAAATAGGGCTGGAGGTATAGCTTGGAGGTAGAATGCCCCTGAGTTCAAACTCCAGTACCGAAAAAAAAAAAAAAAGAACTATGCAGGAAGCCAGGCGTGGGGGCACACGCTTGTAATCCCAGCATTCGGGAGGCTGAGACTGGAGGATCCCGGTTCGGAGGCACTCCACAATTTAGTGAGACCCTGTTTCAAAATAAAGAATAAAAAATAGGGCTAGGGGTATAGGTCAGAGTATAATGCCCCTGAGTTCAATTCCCAGTACTACAAAAAAAAAAAAAAAAAAAAAAAAAGAACTATGCAGGAAGCTGGGCATGGTGGTGCAGGCTCATAATCCCAGTATTTGGGAGGCTGAGACTGGAGGATTTGGTTTCTCGGTCAGCCTCAGCTACTTAGTGAGGCTCTCTGCAACTTAGTGAGACTCTGTTTCCAAGTAAAGAATGAAAAATGGGGATGGTGGTGTAGCTCAGAGGTAGAATGCTCCTGAATTCAATCTCAGTATTGCAAAAAAGAGAGAAAAAATAACTATGCAGGAGGTAACATAATTTCCTTATTTCAAATTATACTACAGAGATATAACAAAAACAACATAATAGTGGCATAAAAACAGACTCAAAGTCCAATGGAATAAAATAGAATATACAAATGTATATAAAGCCAGGTAGTTTTATATAAAAATGTTGAAAATATATATTAGAGAGCCAGGCATGGTGGCACATGCTTGTGATCCCAGTACTTGGGAGGCTAAGACCAGAGGATCCGGGTTCGCAGCCAGCCTCAGCTACTTACTTAGTGAGGCCCTCTGAAACTTAGTGAGACCCTGTTTCAAAATAAAGAATAAAAATTAGGGCTTGCGATGAAGCTCAGAGGTAGAATGTCCCAGGGTTCAATCCCCAGTACTGCAAAAAAAAAAAAGTAGGTATATATTAACCCTTTAAACCTCTATCTGAAGTGTAACTGGCAAAAATTTTCTCTCACTCTGTCGGTTCTCTGTTGAGGTTCTTGATAGTTTCCTTTGCTTTGCAGAAGCTCTTCGGTTTATTGCAATCCCATGCATTGATCTTCCTTTGAGCTGCTTGTGCTTTTGGGGTCCTGTTGAGAAAGTTTTTACCTGTGCCTATGTGTTCAAGTGTTGGTCCTATGCCCTCTTCAAGTAGCTGCAGTGTCTCTGGTCTGACTTCCAGGTCCTTGATCCACCTTGAGTTGACTCTTGTGCAGGGTGAGAAAGTGGGGTT
>PVLC010024550.1:0-24532 GCA_004027655.1 Graphiurus murinus | reverse complement strand
AAGTAGCTGAAGCTGGCGGTGAACCTGAATCCTCCAGTCTCAGCCTCCCAAGTACTGGGAGTGTTGTTAGGTATCTGTCTTTTTCCCTCAATTATTTGCTATTGCAGTTAAAGCTTTTATGAGTTTTAATGTATTCAAACACTATATATATTTTGTATAAGCAGAAGTGTTTGTATCTATTGAGCAAAGCTCTAAGACTGAATAGGTTGGGTTGTATAGAAGGTGGTGTTATAATGTTTTTATGAACCTACCAAATTGTCTTTCAGAGTAGTTGTTCCCTAATATATTCCTGTGAGCAGCATACACGGGTATCAGCTGCTCTATCTCTTTGCCAACACTAGGTAAGGGCAAACTTTCAGGTTGGAGTCAAGTTAATAGGTTTGTAATTGTATGTTCTGGTAGTATTCATTTGTATTTCCCTAGTGACTACAGATATCAAGCCTATTTTCATTTGTTTGTTGACCATTCTTGTATCATATTTGGTGATGTTTGTTAAAGTATTTTGCCCATTTTTTTTTTGTCTACGTAAGTCCTGTGACTCATATATCTGTTGTGAATTTTCTCCTCTGTGATTTGATATTTCATTTTCATAAAAGTCTCTTTTCAAAAGAGAAAACTTAACTATTATATAGTTAATCAAGTTATTATATAGTTAATAAAATTAAGTTATATATAAGTTTCTTATATTGGAGTATAATTTACATATGCTAGATTTTAAGGTTGTACAATGCAATCAGGTTTAGTAAATTAATATGGCTCTGTAATTATCACTACAATCTAGTTGTAGAATCCATTTTTATTATCCTAAAGTAGTTCATCATTCAATTTGCTATCAATCCCTGTTCCTACCATCAGTCCCAGGCAGATTTTGATCTGTTCTCTGCTTCTAGATATTTGTGTTTTCTTTGTCTTGGGGATATTGAATATACAAGTAAGCTAATTGACCATATATTCCTGATAAATTGATTTATACAGTATGTAGTCTTTTATTGACTGATTCTTTAATGTAGCATAATGCTTTGGGGGTTCATACATGTTGTAGTGCATACATATCAGTAATTCATTCCTTAATCTATGTATAAGATTTTTTATTATTAACTTAATGTCTTTATTTTTTAATAGTTCCGGTAAGATGACTTAATATTTATCGAGTCAGTGTTGGTATTTCCCATCTTTCTAGGAATTTTTCCTAAAACACTTTATTATGTTCCAATTCATTGGCATAACGTTGTCCATGGCATTCTGTAGCAATCAGTTTTTAAAATTTCTATAGCAGCCAAAATGTCCATCCACAGATGAATGGATTACAAAACTATGGGATATATACACAATGGAATTTTACTCAGCCATAAAGAAGAACAAAATCATGGTCTTTGCAGGGAAATGGATGCAAATGAAAAACATTATGTTAAGTGAGATTAGCCAGTCACAAAGAGTAAAGAAACATATGTTCTCCCTAATATGCAGATGTTAGGGAGTAGATGGGACAAAAGAGGGTCCCCAGATGAAAAAGTAGAGACCCTCAATAAACAAAGAAGTAGACTTAACCGAAGGGAATGGACAGGGGGTGGGGGGAGAGAGCATACTAAGGCACATGAGGTACTTACACAATTATATCAAAATTACTCACTGAGCCGGGCGTGGTGGCACACGCTTGTAATCCCAGCATTCGGGAGGCTAAGACCGGAGGATCCGGGTTCGCGGCCAGCCTCAGCTACCTAGTGAGGCACTCTGCAACTTAGTGAGACTCGGTTTCAAAATAAAGAATAAAAAATAGGGCTGGGGGTATAGCTCGGAGGTAGAATGCCCCTGAGTTCAATCCCCAGTACCGCCAAAAAAAAACAAACAAACAAACAAAAAAAGATTACTCATTGAACTGAACTTGAGAGGGAGGGAGGGCGAGGGAGCGGGGTGAGAATTGGGGATAGGGTCAGATGAGAAATGTGTGCACATTTGTCTTTATCAATTTGTACCTAACAAAAATGTATAAATAAAAAGCACGAATTATTACAATGAAAAAAATTTCTATAGAAAATAATTTTGGTAATATTTTTGTTTTGTTTAATTCTAAATAAAAGTTCTTTAATTGTGTTGGCCTTTCAAACATGTAACTTTTAGTTTCCTTGATTTTTCTCTATTTGTGTGCACCCATTTTACTGACTTCTATATATCTTTGCTATTTCTTCCTTTCTATCTATTCTAGATTTAACTTATTCTTCCTAGTATTTTGTTAGGAACTTTGAATATTGTTTTGAAACTCTTCCTCTCTTCTAATATAGATCATTTTAAATGGTGTCCCTCAAAGCATTGATTTAACTGTGTTCTCTAATATTTCATAATTTATTTTTGTTCACTTAACATATTTTACAATTTTTTCTTTTGATTTTTGATGCATGAGTTATTTAGAGAAACCCATTATTTAATCTCCAAACATGTAAAGATGTGGCTAAATATCTTTTAGTCTATCATGGGTTTCTACTTTAATTATTGATGATCAAAGAGAATACTGTATATTATCTATATCCATTTAAAATTTCCAAGATTTATTTTGTAACCTACCATGTACTCTAGCCTAAAAAATGTTTCATGTGACCTTTGAAATAAGGTATATTGTGCTGTCATTGATGGAGTATAGTACAGGTTTACAAGGTCCAAATGATTGACACTGGGATTTAAGTATCTATAACATTTCTTTCTTTCTACCTTTTTTCAAGAGCAGAATATTGAAATTATTTTTTGTTGAATTGTATATTTTTCCTTTCACTTTTCTCTGATTTTCATTCACATATTGTGAGACTATGTCATTAGACAAATGGATGTTTGTACTTATCATGTCTTCCTAATGTATTGACCTCTAGCAATGGTTCTTCTCTTAAAGACATGGTGTCTGATATTTATGTAGCCACTGTGGCTCCCTCCTGGCTCCTGTTGGTAGGAAGCAAAGAGAAGGAGAGTGTGGGCTCCAAGTGCATCAGGTATAAACTTTAAAATACATCATAAAATGAGATATAAAACAATTCTTGAAAATTTTAAAGGGACCAAATCACTTAGGTATTTTCTGACCACCTGTAATGGTTTGGATTTAGAATGTTTTCCTAACCCTCATAGAAACAAGGTAGTAATGTTGGAAGTGGGGCTGGAAGCCAGAGACACAGCAGGGGGAGGAGAAACCTTATATAACCCACAAGGCCACACCCAGAGACTCCTCCCTAGCAACCATTCCCCACTTCCAACATTACTACCTTGTTTCCATGAGGGTTAGGAAGACATTCTAAATCCAAACCATTACAGGTGGTCAGAAAATACCTGTGTGATTTAGTTCCTTTAAATTTTTCAAGAATTTTTTTCTATCTCATTATATGATCTATTTTAAAGTTTATACCTGATGCATTTGGGGGGGGGAGTGTATTTTGTAGCACTCAGATATACTGATCTGAAACCTTAATTACATCAGAGTTATTGACAGTGTTGTCCAGATCTTCTATTTTCTTGTTGATTTTACCTGGGTTCTGTCAGTTCATGAGGAAAAACAGTTGCTAAGAACTTCCTTCTCTGTAAGATTACCTTTGTCACTCCTTGTCTGTCATTCCTGCTTTTTGTAATTTGTGGCTATGTTATTAGGTACATGTACATTGATCACTTTTATGTCTCTCTCATTAATTGTCCCTTTATTATGCTGACATTTTATTTTTATCTTATGAAGTGGTTCTATTTTTTATCTCTTTGTCATTGACTTTACTTTATCAGCCTTTTAATGCTGACCCATTTACTTTCAATATGTCATCTTCATTTTTAAAATGTGTTTTAGAGGCAGCTCTTGGTAGGGTTTTAGAGCTTCTTAAACCATTGTGAATTTTTTTTTCTATACTTTTTTAAACTGGACTATGTAAGCATTAAAATTTAATACAAGAAGAAACATGGTTGAGTTCTGATCTACCATTTTATTGTTTCCCTTTATTCCATGTGTTTTATGTTCCCCCTTTTCTGTTTTTTGAATTATTTGAGAATTTTGCAAATATTTTTTTTAATTTTTCACTGGACAGTTTGTTTATATCTCTCTGTGTTACTTTTAGTGGTTACTCTAGAGATTACAACATACATACATAAATTCTTACAGTTAAAAACTCTATTGCTTTATGTAAATATTTGCAACCATGTCAGTTTCTTTTCCTACCATAATAATTATATTTTAATTGCTATATGTCATGTGTATACATCTACATATATAAGAAGCTTCACATAACATCATAATTTTGCTTTAGTGGTCAGATTTTTTTGTTTAAGGAGACAATGACATTAATTCATATTTACTCTGCTATTTGCCATTTCTGTGACTTTTCCTTTATTTCTGCAAATCAAGTTTTTGCCTGACTTTTTCCTCAGCTTAAATAAATTCCTTCAGCATTTCTTATGAGGCATATCTGCTGAATATAAATTTTCTTAGTTTTCTTTTATCTGGAAATTTCTTTATTCACCTTCATTTCTGAAGAATATTTTTACTAGAAATAGAATTCTGAGATGACAGTTCGCTTTTTCAGTACTTTATAGCTAGTTAAAGAGAAATCCATCATTCAAATCCTTTTCCTCTACATGTAATGTCATTTTCCCTACCTGCTTTCAGAACTTTTTTTCTTGTCTTTGCTTTGAGCTGATTATAAGATACATAAGCACGAAATGAATTTCTTTAAATTTATCCAAGTTGGAATTAGCCAATCTCTAATGTATAAGGATACCTATTACATAAAATTTGAGAACTTTCCAACCATTATTTCTTCCTTTTATTCTGCCAACTTTCTTTTCCCCTCCTTGTGAACTCCAACTATACATATGATGGATTCTGACACTATTCAACAAGCTCCTGAGGCTCTGTCCATATTTTTCAATCTTTTCTCTCTCTGGTCTTAGGATACTGGTCTTGCTTCTATTGATATACCTTTAAGTTTGTTTACTATTTCTTTTTTTTTCATCATTTTGTTTTTGAGCCCACCTTATGATTTTTTAATTTTTAATATTGTTCAGTTTTAAGGTCATATTTAGTTATTTCTATTTTTCTCTGTTAGCATTCCTAATTTTTAACAATCATCTCAAGCATATTACATGCATAATTATAAAAGTTCTCAAGAGTTTGTTTTCTACTTCTAGCATTTAAATAATTTGAGGCTTGACACTTTTTATTTTTGCCTTTGCAATTTTGTCACATTTACAAGTTTGTTGTTTGGTTGGTTTTTGTGTCCACTAATTTTGGATTATATTCTGGACAACATGATTGTTACTGAAGCCTGTTCAAATCCCATGGAGAACCTGGCTGTTTTATTTTTACCAGGAGATCAACCTAGTTAGGCTACATAGTAAATCATGTCTTCCCCTCTCTGGGAAATGGATCAATTGCTAGGTCCGATGTCTAAGTCTTTGCTACACTCTTTGGGTGTGTTCCATGTGGGAACGACTCAGAAGTTAGCCAGCCATTCCTGCAGGTGGTTCAGCTCAGCTTTCCATGCTTCACCATGCTAGTTTGTATTTCTTCTACAGGCACACTCCTTGGGGACTGAGTAGAAAGACTCACGTGTGCCCTGCAACTCTCTGTTCAGCCCTGCAAGCCATAGCTAAGCTAATGTGTGTCTGTCCAAGTGTGTATAGCTCAAGGCTTAGGCGAAGACTTGGATGAGCTCATAGGCAGAATTAGAGGAGTGTCTTCTCTCCCTTTCACCATCTCTGAGCAATAATCCCTGGTTTTGGGGACTTGTTCCCTTGGTTCCTTTGGATAGAAAGATGGGGCTTCTCTCAGAGTTTTAGCAGAAGGCTTTCTCTCTGCTTCCATGCTGTGTGGAGGCTGGCAGGCGTGCACTCCAGAAAGAGAAATATATTACCAGGAAACTTACTTCTGTGTAGTTGCTTCTCCAAACTTTGGCTTTTGTTTACTTTCACAACGTCTTCAGGGATTTGTTTTACACTTTGTCCAGAGATTCTAGTTGTAGTTTATGGAAGGAATGGGCTGAAGTGGAGCTACACCCTCAGTCTGTACTGAAACATGTTCAACTCTCCCATCACATAAAAAGTTTCAAATAAAAGTAGTTATTGGGTCAGGTCTGATGGTATATATCTATAATCCCAGTGTCTGGGAGGCTAAGACAGAAGGATCTCAGGTTGGAGGCCAGCTTAGGCATTTTAGTGTGGCCCTCAGCAACTTAATGAGACCCTATTTCAAAAATAAATAAATAAATAAAACAGAGCTGGGGTCTAGCTCGGAGCAAGAATGCCCCTAGGTTGTTCAATTCCCAGCACTACAAAAATTAATTAATTAGTTAATTGCAATATGGGAAATTTATGTAAGAACAGAGCTGCTATTGGATGACTTTATCTAGATATAACCAAAAGTGGCTTAAATTAAAGAAGAGGCACTGGAATAAAAAACAAAACTGGCCTATAAGTAAGAATTGACAGAACTACGGAAATGGTCAGCTGTGAGGAGAGGTGTCAAGAGGAGAGAATCAATGACCAATAAAACCCTGTTTCTGATTCAGCTTGCCATGTATTTAACAGTGTATTTCATTTAAAAGAGGATAAAAAAGAGGCAGAAAATCAGGGGATGGGTGGGAGATGTGATTTTCAATATTGATGTCAAGTTGGGGGCATCAGTGGGGCACCATGGCAGAGGTGTTTAGTAAGCAGTCGATGGAATCACTAGCACAAAACAGGTGTTCCATACTTACAACGAACAAGTTAAATTAGGATTTACCTTTAACACCAAGGTGCTTTGGAACTATCTTAGTGTCTCAACATGGTCATCATCATCTGTTTCATCTCCCCTCAGCCTACCTAGCAAAGTGATGTATGATAAACTACTGGAATCGCTGGCATTTCACTTCTGGTTGGTACCATCAGTCACTGTTTAGAATTTAAGTGTTGCAGATGGAACCCAGACAGTATTTCCTTTTGTGCTCCACTCGGGTGGCTTCTTCTTTCTCAAATTTGAGGCTTTAGAGATTTCATGGACAACGTGATAGAGAATTACCATGTACTTGTAGTTGTGTGGTTAATACTAAAATGATGCCTTTTGGTCTACTCAAATATTACATTTATGCCAGCCTAATAAAAGGATCTAGTTATTAAAACTGCATCTGCAGCCAGGCATGGTGGCACATGCTTGTAATCCCAGCATGGGAGGCTGAGACTGGAGGATCCGGGTTTGAGGCCAGTCTCAGCTATCTAGTGAGGCATTCTGCAGCTTAGTGAGACCCTGTTTCAAAAATAAAGAATAAAAAATAGGGCTGGGGGCAGAGTTCAGAGGTAGAATGCCCTTGAGTTCAATCCCCAGAACCACAAAAACAAAACAAAATAAAACAAAAAACCCTGCACCTACACATCACAGAAAGTAAGGTAGAAAGATAGCAACCAAAACTGGTCAGTAATATGCAGAAGTAAAAGGGTTTTCTATAACTGCAAAGGGCAGAAAAGAAGAACTAATGTTCATCTAGTCTTTTGAAGTGCCAGTTCATTCTTATCTGTTATATATAATACTCAAACTTTGTAAAATCTTCTGAGATAAATATTACAAGATCTACTTTGAAATTTAAACAATTGAGACTGAGAAAATGAAAATTCTTGCCCGAGAGATCACACACACATAGCCATCAGCAGTCTTTGGTCAAACTCTTGCTAGAGGACCTTCAATGAGATATCAGAAGATGTTTTCTTTTTGGTGATGCTAGCTCTCAAAATTGAATATCTCAATAAAAAAAAAATTGGAGAATCTTTAAAGCCAAGTCAAAGCAAGACTTTAAGCTTCCAAAATATTGAAACAATGCCTCTATTTATTATTTATTTATTTATTTACTTAGTCTCCACATCTCTATCTATCTATCTATCTATCTATCTATCTATCTATCTATCTATCTATCTATCTATTATTTATTTTGTGGTACTGGGAATCAAATCCAGAGACATTATACCTCCCAGCTACACCCCCCAGCCCTTTTATTTTCTATTTTAAAATAAGGTCTCTCTAGATTGTTGAGAGTCTCACTAAATTGCTGAGGCTGGTCTTGAACCTGCGATTTTCTCTTCTCAGGTACTGGGATTATAGGTACACACTACCATGCCTGGCTTTTTATATTTTCTTAAAGAAAAATATTTTATTTATTTCTTTTTTATTGATGCACTGTAATTATACATTTAGTGAGGTTCAGAGTGACAAATATATCCATGCACACTGGATTTGGTGAGTCTCCCTCTGGATACCACCCCACTTACTCCCCTCCCATACATAAAATTGAAATTGGTATTGATAACTTCATATGTGAACATAGCATTGTTTGAACTCTTTCCTTCATGAACTCTCCTCTTTCACCTCCCTCTCCAAATCCCTATCCACTATTCTACGAGAATCTCCTTTCATTTATCTAAAATCCCTTTAGCTTCCAAATTTCTCTCTAGTTTCTATGTATGAGTGAAAACATATGGTCTTTCACTTTTTGAGACTAGATATGCTATATACACACAGTGGAATTCTACTCAGCCATAAAGAAGCACAAAATAATGAAATTTTCAGGAAAATGGATGAATCTATCCATTAGTTATGAGGAATGATTTATCGGTCTATAGTCATTTTAGTTAGAAAATTTTCTCTCATTCAAATTTTTTTCAAACATATGAACGATAGCTTTTCTGTCTTTTTTAAGATATTAATGAAGATTTCATCTACACAACTATGTTGTCAAGACTCAAATTAAGTGTCATATTATGGGCTGCCTTTATACCTGGGGTAACTCGGAGAGTCTTAAATGGCCTAATCAAAAATTCTTTTGTGTGTGTGTGTGTGTGTGTGTGTGTGGTACTGGGGATTGAACATAGATGCATTTTACATCTGAGCTACACTCTTGGACCTTCTTTGTTTTGTTTTGTTCTTTTTTGAAACAGGGTCTTGCTAGTTTGTGAAGGACCTCAAACCTGTGATCATCCTGTCTCAGCCTCCCAACTACTGGGATTACAGGCATGCACCAACACTCCCCGCTCAAACCATAAATTTTGCACCCACTCTGTTTCTCATGGGTAAGATTCCTTAGCAAAACCACCCTCCCTGTCAATCTTTCTGTATCAGCTTCCCAAGCACAGGGGTTATAGCATCGCCATGCCAAGCTGTGGATATGGTTTTATATTAATTTATTACATATTTTATGAAGAGGAAGAAGTCGAAGGTTCCCAATGTAAATACACACACACATATACATATACATATATATGTGTGTATAAATATATATATATATATATATCTTCAAAGAGATAGAAATGTTAATTAACCTAATTTGATTTTTTTTTAAACCAAGGCATTCTACCTCTGAGCCACACTCCCAGTCCTATTTTATTTTTTATTTTGAAACAGGGTCTCATTTTTTTGTTGATACTGGCCTCAAATCTTCAATCCTCCTGCCTCAGCCTCCCAAGTACTGGGATTATAAGCTTGTACTAGCCTGCCCTGCGTAATTTGATCTTCATACTCTATGCATGTATTAAATTATCACAGTGCACCCATTAATATGTATAATTTAGAAATATATATTAAAGTGTATAGCTCAGTGGTCGAGATCCTTTTTATCATGTGCATGAAGGAAGAATCAGAAAAACGCCAAATTTTAGGTTCAAAATGTGGATCTGACTGGCAAGAGCCACCGCTGTTACATCTGGAGGAAAAGACGGAGATAACAACTGGGGTTATAGAACCATCATACCACGATATCATTTCTGGAGATGGTCCTTCCATAGGGAATTGCTGCCTTGCAACTACTAGAAAGGCCTTTCTCCTGGTGTCACATCACTTTGCTAGTCAAAAGGAGAGAGAAAGTAAATGCATGGCAAACCAACTAAAAGAAGAACTGGTGCAGAAAACACTGTGGGAAAACACATAACTGGGGATTTGAGGGGATTAAAGGGTGAGGGGCAATTGGTAGAAAATAAATCATCCTATAGACCAGCATTTGCTACCATCCTTAGGTTTACAAACTCATGTCCCATCAGCATAACCCTTGGGACTTTTTTTTTTTTCAAATTTTCTGTTATTTTGCATGGCATATTATAAATTATATTTTGAAGTCAAATAAATATTTCATTTTGGATGATATTATCGCTAACATTTTTTGTAGTTTTATTTGATACAAATTTTAATGATGCCCGTAATATAAATTTAGAGTCAACAGAGCATAGAGTGTATCCTATAGATCAGGTTCCTGGAAATAGACATGGATAGAGATGTGTACACAGTTTATTGGAAAGTGCCTTCAGGATTGACTCCTTTTGGGGAGAGAGAGAAGTAGGAGTGTGTGTGTGTGTGTGTGTGTGTGTGTGTGTGTGTGTGTGTAATAGAAAGAGAGAAAGAGAGACAGGGACAGAGAGAGACAGAGAAAAGAGAGAGAGAGAGAGAGAGAGGGTTCATTTAGAAGGCAGCAGCCCCATACCAAGTTCCTCTGGAGAGATTTAAGATGGATCATCACTTTGGAATTGCCTCCAGGCAAGAGGGCTAACCCTTTTCCTTCTGCATTATTAGTCAGTGGATCTGTGCTGTTGCTCTGGGAGGAAGTGAAACTTGGGCTGGGTAGTCTTTTCAATGGAAGGCAATTCCTGAAGCAGGAGTCAGTTGAGAGCTCTCAGCCACCAGTATTTCCAGCAGGTAGGGGATAAATGCCTTCCTTCTGAAAGATGAATGTATATGGTCCACCATAAAACCCACTACAGAGGTGAAGAACATGGTGCTGGGCAAATCACATAGTCGTATATACCGTGTCCAAATCCTCAAATTGTTTGCTGTTGGGTAAGGTAGAAAAGTGCTCAGAATGCACCACTGAATTTAGATATTAAGATCAGTTAACAAAAAAGAAGCAAGACAATGCATGATGATTGCAAAAGAGGTAAAATTGTCATTATTCATGGATGATATGATTGTATGTAAAAAATAATATGGAATCTAGATAACAAAAAAACTAAACTTATAAGTAAACTTCATCAGATTCTAAAATAAAGGCTAATACTGTATTTATTTTTTAAAAATCAGCTGAATATGTGTATACTACTATTAAATATTTGAAAAATAAAATGAAAAAAAAAATGATTTCATGAAAGCACACATCAAATATGTTGGAATAATTCTAACAAAAATATCCAAGACTTTTACACTGAAAACTATAAAGTACTATCAAGAGAAATTGGAAATACTCTACTAAGCAAAGATATACCATGACATTTTTCTCTAAATTGATCTAAATATCCAAGGCAATCTCCATCAAAAGGACTTTAAAAAAAAAAAGAAATAGACAAGTTGATACTAAAATCTACATAGCCAAGCAAAACATGTTTGGATAAGAATGAAATTTGGCATATAGTAGTGATTTTCTTCCTTCTACAAATTAATTCATTTACTTAGGTAGTAAAAAAAAAATACTCAAATATTGAAAAGGCTTTGGGACACAGTGCCTGAATTAACATTGATATTTTGGGGTCCAAAGCCTAATAGTGAAATCTCTCATTAGTTTGGCCATGAGTGAGGGCTGAGTAATAAATTCCCAAATCATCCACCAAGTGTTACAAAGGCTATTCTATGCTTTGTGAAGAACCCAGAGAAGAAAAGAGCTTTGGGGCTGATCAGGCTTCCATGCAAGAAGCTATTGGGGCTAGAAGACCAGGCAAAAGATACTAGAAGCATCAGTGGTTAGAAAAGATAACAAGAAAGCCAGGTGTGGTGCCCACACCTGTAATCTCAGTACCTGGTAGGCAGAGACAGGAGGATCACAGATTCAAGGACTGCCTCAGCAAGTAGTGAGACTCTCATCAACCTAGCAAAACTATTCAAAATAAAAATGAAATTGGGCTGGGGGTGTAGCTTGGAGGTATAATGTCCTTGGGTTCATCCCCAGCACCACAAAGAAAGAAAGAAAGAAAGAAAGAAAGAAAGAAAGAAAGAAAGAAAGAAAGAAAGAAAGAAAGAAAGAAAGAAAGGAAGGAAGGAAGGAAGGAAGGAAGGAAGGAAGGAAGGAAGGAAGGGAGGAAGGAAGGGAACCAGGAAACCAAGAAACCAAGAAGAAGTGGAGAGTGTAGAGAAAAATAAATTTAGTTACCATTTAAGTGACTCTTCACATTCATGTGGCTACTTCTGATGGTAAATGGGGAAGCCTGGCAGTCACAGTGTGAGACAGCTCATGTGACCAGCGGGTCACACCCTTCAGAAATAAGAATCTTCGTCATTCTGCTTCCAAAGTAAGCAGCATGGACTAGCAAAGGAACCATCTTAGGAAGTGGGGAATCTAGAACAGACAGCAAAAAAGGAGATGATGAACATTTGCTGCAGCCCTAGGACACCTGTGGGGGTAGCAGCATACTGTCCCAGAAACCTCTTATAACTTTCTTTAGGAAAAGAGGCCCAGGAGAATTTTGGAGAAGCTGATGTCCAATCTCCTGAGAAGTAAGTGGATCTCAGGAGTGTAAGAATATAATCAGATTTTCTACCAAAGAAATAGCTTGACTTGGGCTCCATTTTGTAAAACTGCCATTGTGTCACCTTAAGTGTGTTTGTATTTTTGTAAAGATAGCATTCCCTAGAAATTATGAATGCCAACCCTTCCCCCAGAATCCCTTTCAGCCAATGGCATAAAAATTGTGAAGCTCTGTTCTCACCAATAGGAGCATAGCACAGAAACTTCCCTATGAGAATAAAACACCAAGCCATTTTCCACCCTGCTGTTCCTGCATGCTGATGCTGACTCACTGGTGGTGGGATCCCTTTTTGCAAAAAGTAAAATTTGCCTTGCTGAGCTTCTTTCAAATATGTATCTTTTTTTTTTATGATGTCATAGAAATTTACTTCTGACAGTAGTTCAAGGGCAGACTGTAAGTTGCCCTGGGGTAAAAGTTGCGCCCGGCAGGACTGGGAACCACATCTTTTTCTGGCCACTGAGAGTACTGATGACTTACACTTGCAGTGGACAGCCCCTGTCTTCCTGCTGAGTTTCCTAGACCGAAGTGTGTTTTTCCTTGCTTGGAGAAACCCCGATCAAAAGTCTGGTCTATGCAAAAAGTCTCACCCTTTTCCTTACTCTGGGACCATGTAAAAAGTTTCATCTTTTCCCTACTCTTATGGTCAGGAAATGGCTTTATCAATAATGCTGGAAGGACAATATGGGGTGTACTTTGCTATTGGAAGATGGCACAGTTCTTAGAACATCATATTAGTTTTTTCACAAAATACGCACCCTAGCCAAAAAAGGAGGTAGAAAAATTCTTCCTGACATCTACTCTTATTATTTACTTGAAAGCTACTATGTGAAGAATTGTTAGCAAATAATTTCCAAGATAATACATACCCCATTTGACTTATTTTGCACTGAATGTAAAATAAAATGTAGCTCGAAAGTGAATTATTTCTTATGATCTAAGGAGTCAACAAAAATGTAGGCTCCTTAGATCATGAGAAATAATTTGTGGAGTGATTGACAGTTTTAGGATCTGCAGTCTCTTTCACTTTGTCTATTTCTCTATTTCTCTATTTCTCTATTTCTCTCTCTCTCTCTCTCTCTCTCTCTCTCTCTCTCTCTCTCTTTCTCTCTGTCACACACACACACACACACACACACACACACACACACACAACTAGTTAACTTGTTTAATAAATATTAGAGCCAGGCGTGGTGGTGCACCCTTGTAATCCCAGCATTTGGGAGGCTGAGACCGGAGGATCCAGGTTCGCAACCAGCCTCAGCTACCTAGTGAGGCACTCCACAACTTAGTGAGACCCTGTTTCAAAATAAAGAATAAAAAATAGGGCTGGGGGTGTAGCTTGGAGGTAGAATGCCCCTGAGTTCAATCCCCAGTACTGAAAAAAAAATAGAATTTGCCTCTAAACAATAAGCTGCAAGATGATACTAGAAGGCACTTTTCTACAAATAAAATATTATGGGTGCAGATAGACTATATTTTCACTAACAAATTTTAGTTTTGATTCATCTGGCTATACTTTATACAAATCACAGTGGAATGAATACAACTTTGCCAGTCTATTGAAGCTCATTGAATAATTGTATTTTCTTATTGCTTTTTAATTTTTTTTATTGGTGCATTGCAATCATACATCTTTGTTAGGTATAAGCTGGTAAAGGCATACATGCACACATTTCTCACTTAACCCTTCCCCAATTCTTGCCCCACTCCCTTGCCCTCCCTCCTTCTCAGTTCAGTTTAATGATTGACTTTGATATGTTTGTGAAAGTACTTATTGCTTATATATTTTGATCACTATTTTAGGATTCCTTTAATTAGCAGTACTTTCTTTAATCAATAGTTTATGGGCACAAAGTAAATAAATCTAAGAATAGAAAAATTTCCTTGTATACTACAACCACCCAATCACAGAGATGAATGTCAGCCCATAAACAATGTTATCTGAGACCCACCAACTCCAAAGAGTCACCACCTGGTGCTCTCAAAGCATTCCATTTTTAAAGAGGTAATATTTTGAGATCTAGTTATTGATTTAATGTAAAAATTTAAATAGGCTTCCATCTGCTTTTAAAGGCAAGAAGTATTTGAGGGCCTTTGGTATACTGCAGATATAAGCTGCTGAAAACAGAGGGGAATCTTTGGAGGAATTTCCACTGGGATGAAAGCATGATCAGATTTCCCAGTGTGACCAGTTGGGAGTTGGAGGGACAAGGGAAGATTGGAAGATGGAAGAAAAGTTAGGAGATACAATCTGAAGAAGAAATGGCAATTAACTAGGATAGGGTAAGTTAGTTAGGAGCTAGAGAACTGGACACATTCTAAACATATTATAATATGAAAAAAACATCTAATTGATCGATTGTGGAAGACACCGCTTGGGGAGAAAGAGGCTTAAAAAGAAGACAATTGAGCCAAGCATGGTTGAATATGCTCGTAATTCCAGTACTTGGGAGGCTGAGACTGGAGGTTCCAGGTTCGAGGCCAGCCTCAGCTACTTAGTGAGGCTCTTCACAACTTAGTGAGACCCTGTTTCAAAATAAAGAATAAAAATTGGGGCTGGGGGTGTAGCTCAGAGGTAGAATGCCCCTGGGTTCAATCCCCAGTGCCACACACACACACACACACACACAAAAAGACAACTGTGATCTGTGATGTATAAATCTGCTTACAGCTGCAGATAAGAGAGTGATGTCAATCAGATAAGGAAAACAGGAAGAGGAATAGGTTTTCAGGAGGACAGATTATTTTAATTTGAGATTTTTCCCCCAGTTTGGATATTTGTGGCTAATTCAAAGAGCTTTATCACCTAAGGATTTTTTCTGGAGAGAAGACTGGAAACAGCTGAAGTTACAACTGTTGGGAACTTCAGTTAGAATTTTGTGAAACATCGCCATATAAGATCTTATCATCAACTGATGGTTATGACTATCCTAAATGAATACTTGTCTTTTATATAAATTTAGGAGTTGTGACTCAAGAGTTAAATTCTGTCAGCATGAGGTCTAGGTGTCATGGGTTCATTATTTCTCCCAGGCAATATATGAAAACAATGGAAATTAAAACAAACTTTAAGTTCTGGTGTTATACCTGACTGCATGAAATAAGATCCACTCACCTAACCCCTTATTAAGAAACCTTCTAAACTGAACTCTTTAAACTCTGTAATCAACTCTCAAAATTAACTTTCTAAAAAATTCTGTCATTATTCCAAAGCGATTCAGTGAATAAAAAATAAGCAATGATGAGAGTTTGGGCAAAATTTGGTGGTGAGAGCTCAGTCACATCTTAACATTTTTGTGGCATGCTTAATAAAAAAAAAATCCCATATTAATTTTCTGTATTTTGGTCTGCTGCATCATTTCTATAATCAGTCGAGTAGTGGATAATTTAAAGCACTAAAAAATGTCACTTTTTTTCCTCGGGCCGATAAACCAAAGAAAAATCCACTGCTAGAGATTTTAACAGTGTGAAGAACATGACAGGAAGATGGGAACCGAGGAAATAGCATGTTAATGACATTCAATATTCTCTCTGTGTCAAGTCATCAGCATTTTTATTGCCGCTATTTCTCAGCATACACTATTAGAATTTATTGAGTCAATCTGTCTCCATCACCTGTGATATAATATATTTTATTCAATAAGATATGGAATAATATTTATCTTTCAACTCCAATGACTGGCTTTCAGGACAATAACTGCATATCAACCAAGCATTACAAGAGTAGGAGAGGTTGTACATTTTAATATCTGACCTGAGGGTTGTCAGTTTAGCATCTGTACATTTCGTATTAAGAAGAGTGGAGACTTCAATCCCAGGAATCACTCAGATTCAACAGTTATGGCAAACGATGGTATCAAATCATGTTTCAACGCTACTGCCTGGTGAGGCGTATTGCAAAAAGTTGTGGAGGAAAAAGCATAGAATATGAAGTTGAATCCATGAGTTAGCTGCACCAGGTTCTTTATATCAGGAGTGAGAATCAGGTCCATAAACGTGCTCACTCATCTCATAAGAAATATGGGAAGGAAAAATGGGTGCTTCTCTGGGGGTGTGGAGGAGGGAGGTGGGTAGAGAAAGGGGTTTTTGATGAAGGAAACACCTCATTTATCATGATGAACACATACAAAATTATCAATGCCAATCCTGATATTGCATACAGGGAAGGGGAAGAAGCAGAGTAGGAGCTGGGGGAAGCTCATCAAGCGCTATGTGCATATATGTCTCTATTGCTCTGTACTTCATCATCATGTATGAGTACAGTGCCCCAATAAAAGTGAACAATAAACCAAGAGTGGTGGTGCACGCTTGTAACCCCAATACTTGGGAGGCTGAGACTGGAGGATCCAGGTTCGAGGCCAGCCTCAGCTACTTAGTGAGGCACTCTGTCACTTAGTGAGACTCTGTTTCCAAATAAAGAATAAAAATAGGGCTGGGGATGTAGCTCGGAGGAAGAATGCCCCTGGGTTCCATTCCCAGTACCAAAAAAAAAAAAAAAAAAAAAAAGTGAAAAATAAGAAGTAGCTACACGTTGTGAGAGAAGCGAGTCTGTAAGTCCTATTCCCTGTTTGTTGTGTGAATCTGGGTGTATTTGGGGCTGCGCATCAGGTCTCTGTTTTTCCACATCGTCAGTGTTGTTGAATTTCCATGCCAGCCATTTGGAAGGAGAACTGCATTGTTGGTGGTTGCTTGGGCCCTTGGAGGAAGGCATCTGGATGTTAATACTCCATGCAATAGTTAACTACGTTCTCAACTTTCCGCACAGTTCGGGTCCCTGTTAGTAACCCCAGGTCATTCTGAAAAAAATAAAATAAAAATAAGAAATCGACCCTTTTCTTCTACATGCTTTGATGAGCACATATTTCATATCTGCTTCTTTCCAGCTTTCTCCTTTTCAAAAGCACCACGTCAATGCTTGACAAAGAGCTGTCACTGCTCTGACATGACTGAGTTAGCATTTGGTGTTTTCACCCCAGAAGCGAAGGGGTCCGGAACTCCTGCTGGTAAAAAGCACTAACTCATTGGCTGTTAGCTATCCCCACCAGGAAGTCCCTTCTCTCAGCCAGGGAGCACGGAAAAGTGCTGGGGCTACTTCCTGCCAGGTCCTTCATTGCTTGATCATGTCAACTCCTGCTGACCTGCCAGAATGGGTCAGGCATCAGGTAAAATACAGAGATATCCTCATTCCAGCAAGAACACTTCAGCTTCACACTTGTCACGTTGACACCACCTGTGCCCTGTGCAGCCATCTTTACTACTTCCTGTCCCATACCCTCCATTTTTTTTTTTTAACTTTAGCCTGAATTCCATTGCTATAATACAAATTGACAATGTAAGGCAGCTTTCTCTGTCCCAACCCACACATGCATGTTTATTGATTTATTTGCAGGGTTTTGCATACTGGATGGAAGGGGGGTGGGTGGATGCTTGAATCATCTTATTTGAATTCAAATCCAACTTGGGTTATTTAGTAGCTGTTGATGTTAAATCAACTCATCTCTCTGAGGCACAGTCCCTTGCTGACCAATGCCTGTGATATCATATGCCTATGATATGACCAATGGCTGGGCTATGATAAAGATAAATGAAATATTATAGACAAAGGGACTATCCCTGAGTCTTACTCCAGTAGGTGCATTGGCTTTGTTCAGGGAAAAACACAAAACAACTCAACTTTTAGGTTATATTATCCCCTCCAAAGAAAACAGAGAGCCTGGCATGGTGGCACATGCCTGTAATCTCAGTACTTGGGAGGCTGAGACAGGAGGATCACAGATTTGTGGGCATGCTCAGCAACTAAGTGAGGCTCTCTACAACTCAGTGAAACCCTGTTTGAATAAAGGTAGGACTGGAGTTGTATATAGCTCAAAGGTAGAATGCCCCTATGTTCAATCCCCAGTTAAAAAAAAAAAAAAAAAGTAGTGTTGCTTGTTGGTTCATTTATTTTCTTACTATTGCACAGGAAGGGGTGATGGGAAGGAGGAAGTGTGGTCAGGGTAGATCTTGCATTATCCCCATGAGGAATCGCTCTAAGTGTGTGTTTTGTGTATCCTACTTATATCTTCTTAAAGTCCCCATTTAAAAAGCACGTCCTTTCTTTACTCTGGCACCACACAGGATGGTAACAATAGGATTAAAAGGGGTGTATCGGGTTTAAGATTTGTCTTGAAGCTTTACTGAAGCCAAAAGGAGGTGTTATATTCCGGGCTTAGCGGGAGAGTGCTTGGCACTAGAAACCTCAGCCTCAAATCCTTGGCCGTCCTCCATAGATTTGAGGTCCTTTTGTTGTGTGTGCACCTTTGTGTACTGATGTGGAGAGGAGAGGTGCCAGAAAAAGGGTGTGACTTTGGGGACAGTAAATTGAGTGGGGACATCTGATAAAAAAAAGATGTGTGGCTTTGGATCAGGTCCCGATTTTTGTGTTTGGGTCGCAGAACCAGACGGTCTTGTTTATGTAAGTTAGCTCTACCAATCTGAGCAGGTCTCGCTTTGCAGAAATGCTTCAAACACAAGCCTTTTGGCTTATCTGTGCAGGGAGGGAGGAAAATGTGTATGTCCTGGAAGCTGAATAAGGAAATGTATATAATGTATGTAGACCAGAGATTACTCACTCTTTAATACCTGCAAGCTTTCTTTTTTCTGCTCTCTTTTTATATAAAAATATGACTTCTGACATCTATCCAAACAGAACTGCACCTGAGAATGTCTTGATATGACATTGATTCCCCTTGACCAATACTGAATGATGTGGAAGTCATCTTAGACCTTGAGCTTTCCCAGAGAGAATTCATGCCAAACCTTCGCTCCCATCTCTGGATCATATATCCTGGATGGATGTTCAAGCCATTGGTCTTGTGTACCCCACATGCCATTCTTCCTTGTGAATATAAAAATGGACAATCTCAAGAAGCATCAAGACCAAAATCAACCCTCAATTGTCCACACGATCCTAACAGAATAGTTGTTCATTTAGTAAATGGTTTATTGAGAACCAACTAAATGGCAGACACTATTCTAGGTGTTGGAAATAAGGATACAGAAGGAAAGAAGCTGTACAATGTTTCTGAACTTCAGAGTTCATGTACAAGCAGTGGAAGCAAACCACCAAATACAGAAATGAAGTTTCAAGATGATAAGATAGACAGGCAAAGAAGACCATAGGCATAGGCCGGCCGTGTGTCTAAGCAGACATCTTAATGAAGCACAGAGGAGATCCAGGCAACGATTGAGAGGAGAGAAATTTAAGGAACAAGGAAGAAAGCAAGTTGTCCTTGAGAAGATTAGTTCAAGGAACACTGTGGCCATAGCTTGAGAGGAAAAGTACACAAGAGGAGAGATCAGATAGGGAAAATGTGTGTTATAAAGGTAGTTAGGAGAATACCAATTATTGTAGTCTAGGCTAAGGAGTTGGGTTTTATATTGAACATGATATGAAGCCAGTGATGGGCTTTGAACCTGACAACATTGTTATCTGTTGTACAAATTGCCAAAGTTATTGTCACCAATGATTATGGAACTGAGAGTGGATAAATTCCTCCTTAAGCAACGTATAGTCACTGTAGCATAATTCAATGGTAGCATGACAACAGACTGAGTTATGAGGCCCGCTCCTCTCGAGTGGGCTGACTCTGGGCAAGGTACCAAACGTTGAGCCTCTGTGTTCACAAACATAAATTGGAAGGAGGAACATTCACCCACGGGGCTGTTCTGAGAGTGTAAGGAAGGGCAGATGTGAAATGCTTGGTAATGTGCCTGGAAACGAATAAGTGCTCCAAAATGTCAAGTCCCTCTTGCTTCTCAGCTGAAGACTCTGCAACCAATTATTTAGATCCCCAAGATAGCCTATAAATATCATAGGCAAGGTATTTTTGTCCTTAGGGTATGGGGTCTGGGATCTCACTCCTACTCTGGGGGAACTCACAGTCCAGCAGGTTTAATGGGGGTAAGAGGGGGGAATAACAGGAAAAAGTATCAGAACAGACCACTGTTAGTGAACTGTAGTGATTGCCAAGTATCAGATAACGCAATGGAGCGATTCGGGAGCAATTCAGTGGAAAGAGAATGACCAAACCACAGAAGCCAGGATTGGCTTCCAAGATCTTGAAAACCTCAGAGCAGTTGAGTGTGGCCTTTAGTTCACATGTGGAGCAATGACAGATGCTTAATAGGCAGGAAGTGGGACAGTTCATGTGGAAGAAAGTATGGTATCGGCCATGGCAGAAATTAATAGTGGAAAGACATGGCTGTTTGAGGCTTTGGATGCTGTGAGACACCAGGTGAAGATGCTTTGGGTTTAGAGTTCATGACTAATCCTCAATCTTGGGGAAAAGTGTCTTGAGTCAGAAACTGTTCCATCTATACTCTGCCCAGCTGAGTAGAAGGTGTCACATGAGAAGGAATCCCCTTACCCTCATCTTCATTTGGACACATTTGACTCCGAAATCTTTCTGTTGTACGTGGAGTAGTCACATACAGGAGATTGCAGACTGTTGGAGATGGCAGAAAAGTAGGTGAGTAAAGGAGCTGTTGCTGCTTGACTCTGGTGACCAGTGTTTAATCTACCACAATGGAGAAAGGACACCATAGGACATTATGATGACTTCAACAAAAGATACGATTATCTTTTATGACATCAATAGTACATGAAGCCAAGAGAGATTCTTCAAGTCCTTAGATGCACATTGCCCGTCAGCAGGTCAAAAACATCACTGTGCTTTTTCCTAACACAAACTTCGAAGGGCTGTGTGCTTTTTGACTGTCATCCGCCTAATAGGTGTCTGGAAAATCCATTTTCTACTCTATTTGTTAATAAATCTTAGTAAAGCATGAATTATAAAGAAATGTAATGTCTTAGCTAAAAGAAATCAATAATGCTTTTAAACACAAGCTCATTAGTATTAAAGATTATTCCCATTTTTCATTATATTGAAAAAGAAAGAAAATGATAATCATATCAACGCATGCCATCCTTTGAGCTAACATAATGTTAAATGCATTGTCTAAAAAAATTAAAGTGCCCCATACAAAGCAGATATTATTTATTTATTTATTTACTGCCCATTTTTATAGTAATCCTTCCCCCCCCCAGATATACACCATTCTTTCCAAAGAGTATTTGAGAAAGCTTATAAAATATGCATACAATGCACTAAGACAAAAATAGATAAATAAAGGAATCCGAGAGACATACATTGCTATTGAAAGTGGCCTGTCACATAAATTATAAAAGGAACAATTAATACATCAGGTTATTTAGTAGATGTTGCTTTTTCATCCTGTAACTTAAAAGTACTCTGTAGATATGATTCTCTTCATAATTCGATTTGCCCAACTAGTTCATTTTAGAGGAAGATTAATACTCAACCAACTATCAAGTAACTTGAGAGTAGTGTTGAAATAAGGAATATTCTAGAACCCAGTGCTCCATCTTTTGGGCCATTTACACTTGCAATTTTCACCAATGCACGTAAAAATGATAATACTGGTACTTAACAACAACAAAGTACCTGGAGAACTGTCTGTATATGCCAACCCAAACACACCCAGCTATTTTCACACATATTCACATATATTCACACATACACATATGCTTGTGTTTCAGTACGCATAGATGCATGTTTACTTGCTTTGTGGGGGGGAGACAGATCTTCTTCCCAGAAGGCAGTGATGGAAAGAGACTATCACGTTTCTCAGCTCTTGTGGTGTGCTAGCAGGCACCATCCCCAGCAAACTAGACAAGTGGCTTTTTGCCAAGTGGGATTTGAGCGCTGTGGTAACTCCTACTCCTCACCTCCGACCACACCCCGGGGTTATTGTAACAAGATTGAATGCCTCACAGGTGAAGAAGGAGCTTACTCACATCACCTGGGGAGAGAATCTCCGTGCAAAGAGATCATGCTAATTCCTTTACCAAGGATGCAAATCTGGAAAGCAGTCCCAATGCCAACTCACCCCTGTACCATTGTATCAAAGATCGCAATGAGCAGAAGTCTCTGCAGAGAGCAAAATAAAAATTTTCAAAGCACTTAAAGATTTTAGCAGTAGTTTTTGCCGTCTATATGGATTTCACTGTATTATAGAGAATTCCCATTTTCCCCCTCCTTTTTTTTTCCTGGTAGATCTTTAAGGGAAAACATTTCATTAACAAATCCTAGATATAAAATATGAAATCAAGATTGCCTACTGCGGAGGAGAAGCCAAACATCACTGAAAAGGATTAGTTTCTTTCACTGTCTAGAAATTTTTCATGGAAGACCTTGGCTGGCCTTTTGATATTAAGACTTCCTAACAAGTATTACACAGGAGTTTTAAATTAGAACTTGCTGTCACTGAGACAGTTATAAACTGTTAAATATGTCCTTTCTATGCAAAGCTCCTATAAAGTATGCACATGGCCATAGCTGGGACACTTTTCCTGACAAGTAGCAGGGTGACATCCCAGGGATGTTTTCAAGCTGCGTGTGAGCCTGCACAGGTGGCCCCAATATGTGTGCATACATGTGAACATGTGCGTGTGTTCAAAATCACCTGCTCTTCTCTGCTTCTCAAACCATGCAGTTCTCTCCAAAGAAATCTTTAAACAGAAATGCATGATGGTGTGTGTGTATGTGTGTTTTACTGGAGATTGAATCCAGAGACATTCCACCTCCAAACTACACCCCAGCCTTTTTAAAATTTATTTATTTTTTTTTTATTTTAAAACAGGCTCTCCCTAGGTTGCTGAGAGTCCCGCTCAGTTGCTGAGTGATCCTCCTGTATCAGTCTCCCAAGTCCAGGAATTACAGGTGTGTGCCACCAAGCCTGCTGTACGCCATGTGTTTTAATGATATCTGCAAACCAAAGATTGATTTTCAAACTTACCTTTCATGTATTGGACTAACTTAGCATTAAGTTTTCTCAAATAGCAAAACTTTAAAAAAAATCACCCTATACTGTTTTAATATTTTCCGTAAGGTGTAGCCTCATAATTTTGCTGACTGTGAGAAAGCATGAGTCGTCTTTAAATGAGCCATCATTTAAAAAAATTATTATTCTCCTTTTATCCTTATTTTTTACAGAACACAAAAGTAATATATGAGGTCAGAGGCCATCTCATTGAAACTGAGGAGAGTGAAAAAAAATTTTAAAAACTCAACCTTCCACTTTTTTTTAATTTCCATATTTCATTTTGTTTCTTTGATAATATTTTCCAACAGCAAAAATCTCCTCCAAGGGCTTGCTCTGATGGTGGCATAATGGACTCTCCTTTCTCCTATCTGACCAGTAGAGCCCGTAATTAGTGCTTAATTATGGTTTATATGGCCACTTTGACCAGAAAGAAAAGAGCAGCTTTGTTACAGTCAATGAAGTATTTAAAGCTATGCCCAGGATGGGGATGGGTTTATTAAACACTTGGGTAAGCAATAATAAACTTACATTGATTGGGCAACTCGATAGATCTCTTTTATGTTCTGTCTACAAAAAGAATCCAGGTGGAATTGAAAATCACCAGGAACCCCATTTGAATATACTGAGTCCCTAATACCTTACAGGGCCAAAGAAATAAGGGAAACAATCTCCCCCTACAAATAGATGAGGTATTCCTCTTTTATTCTCATTTTGCCAAAAAGATAGGCACGGTTTCTATTACATAATAATTAGTAACGTGTCTCAAGAGCCAGGCACAGGCTCAGCACTTGGCTTGGGGACTAGAGATTAACTTAGTTGCCCAAAGTCAGAGAGAGTTAAAATCCAGGCAGTTCTATTTTGCAGCAGGAACATTTATAACTCAAACTGATAACTTTATCCTCTTTGGGCTAACAGTGATGCGACTTGTGCAGACATTGGCCTTATGTTTTCTTTTTTTTTTTTTTTTTTTGGTGCTGGGAAAACCAGGAGCATTCTACATCCAAGCTACACCCCATCCCTATTTTATTTTTATTTTGAAATAGGGTCTCACTAGGTTGATGAGATTCTCACTATTCGCTGAGGCAGTCCTCGAACCTGCGATCCTCCTGTCTCAGCCTCCCAATACTGGGATTACAGGAGTGAGTCACCATGCCTGGCTCAGCTTTGT
>PVLC010024549.1:0-24524 GCA_004027655.1 Graphiurus murinus | reverse complement strand
TGATGTGGCTTTGAATGCGCATTGCTAGTATCTTGTTTAGCAGTTTTGCATCTAAATTCATCAGTGATATAGGCCTATAGTTTTCTTTTCTTGAGCTGTCTTTATTTGGTTTTGGTATTAGTGTGATGTTGGCTTCATAGAATGTGTTTGGAAGGGTCCCGTTTCTTTCTATTTCACGGAATAGCTTGAGGAGTATTGTCTTTCTTATTTTTAAACAAGGTCTCACTAAGTTGCTGGGGTTAGCATCAAACTTGTGATCCTATTGTCTCAGTCTCCCAAGTACTGGGATTACAGGCGTGTACCACCACACCTGGCTTGATCTAGTCATTTCTTGAAGTAACTTGATGCAAATTATTTAGCTTCTTCTGTGTGTCTCTATTTCCTTCCTCATCTACAGAAAGGAAAAATAATAGCACTTGCCCCACAACTTTGATTTACAGATTTAGTTAATGTATGTGGAGTGTTTATACAATTTTGGACATATAGTAAATATTCTACACTTATTATTTTTATGGATATTATTTTCACAGTGGCCTTGAGCCAGAAGGAGAGTATACAGACCACACACAATCTTTTTTGTTGTTGTTGTTCAAGAATTGTGGTTTGAAGCCGGGTGTGGTGGCACACGCTTGTAATCCCAGCATTTGGGAGGCTGAGACTGGAGGATCCGGGTTCGCGGCCAGCCTCAGCTACCTAGTGAGGCACTCCGCAGCTTAGTGAGACCCTGTTTCAAAATAAAGAATAAAAAATAGGGATGGGGTTATAGCTTGGAGGTAGAATGCCCCTGAGTTCAATCCCCAGTACCTCCCCCCCCCCAAAAAAAGAATTGTGGTTTGAGCCAGGTGTGGTGGCACATACCTGTAGTCCTAGTAATTCGGAGACTGAGACAGGAAAATCACAAGTTGGAGGCCAGCTTCAACAAGACTCTCAGCAACTAGTGAGACTTTGTTCCAAAATAAAATAGGGTTGAGGGTCTAGCTTGGAGGTAAAATGTCCCTGGGTTCAATCCACATTGCAAAGAAATAAAAGAAAACAAAAAAAAAATTGTGGTATGCTGTTCAAAGCATTTAAGTACACAGGTGCACAAAATCAGTTATGTGATCTCTTTCTGCTCTATCACCACTTGATCTTTTCTGCATAGGCATTTATTTCACTAGGACTGTTATTTTCCTAGTCCTCGATGTTTGACATCTTGGGATCATCTTCACTTATGCTCACTACCACTTTTCATGGTCATACAATCTTCATGTTCTGATTCTTTAAAAAAAAAATATATATATATATGTATATATATATTATTGGTGCATTGTAATTATATATCATAGCAATGTTCAAAGTGATGCAAACATACATGCACACGGATCTTGGTGTGTTTCCCTTCAGATCCTACCTGGCTACCCTCCCCGGACATGCTAGTAAGATTAGTAGTGTAGTAGTGATACCTTAATTTATGGACATAGTATTATTTGAACTGTTTCCTTCATCAGCTCTCTTTCCCCCCAATTCTATCTTCCTCCCCTAATCCTCTTCCATTATTCTACTGGTCTGCCCTCATTAATGTAATGTCATTTTTGTTTTCTATTTTTTTCTCTAGCTTCCATATATGAGAGGGAATGATTCTTTACGAAATGATTTGAATTCATCAAATGAGTCCTGGACATAAATGACTAACCAACGTCCTTAAGATCAGAGAGCTTTCAATATGGGAGGACAAACAGATACAAATGTGCAGTGTGATGTTAGAGAGGCTGACACAGAACATGTTCTATGAAGGAGCAGATGGTCGGTTAAGAGAGTCACTGCTTCACCTTCGCTGGCTGTATCATCCACTTACTTGGCAGAGCAATCACTCTCAGTTTCTCTCTTTTTCTAGCTCTTCTCAATCCATCAGAAATTTTATTATCAATATATATCCTGAGTCTCTTCACTTCATTCTATTTCCACTGTACTTCCAGTCCAAGGCACCATCATCTCTTACTGAACTGTGTTACTTAACTGGTGTCTCTATTTCCATCTTTACTTCATTATAAAGCATTTATCACACATCATCTAACTTCTATAAGATCAATAAATCAGAGTATGCAATTCCTCCTTTGAAATCCCCTTTTTTGGTTTCTCATTGCAACTAGAAAAAGTAAGATAAAATCCCAACTCTTTAACAGGCTCTACAAGGATTTGATTATTAACTTTATGCCCAATCTCATATCATATTATGCTAGTTATAATGGCTTGCTTTCTACTCTTGCACAATCAAAGCTTATTTCTGTCTTTGGTAGGAAGAATAATGCCCTGCCCCATAAATGCCCATGCTCCAATTTCTGGAAACTGTGAATATGTTAGCGTATATGTCAAAAAGGAGTTTGCAGATATTGTAATTGGGGAAATTATCTTGGATTGTCCAGGTGGGCTCAATAGAATCACATGGGTCTTTAAAATAAGAGAACCTTCAGGCTGTGGCCAAGAAAAAAGATGTGACAACAAAAGTCATGTCATGAAGATGCCAGGTTGTTGGCTTTGAAAATGTGGGAAAAGGCCATGAGATACAGAATGTGGATGACCTCTAGAAGCTTAAAAAATAAGGATATAGATTCTCTCTTTGAGCCTCTAAAAAGGAATGCAGGCCTGCTGACAATTTGGTTTTAGCCCAGTGAGACCCATGATAGATTTCTGACCTACGGAACTATAAGATAACACATTTGCATTATTTTAAGCTACAAAATCGGTAGCAATTTTAATGGCAGCAATAGAAAACAAATACACCATCTCACACCATTTACACTTGTTGTATCCTTTGTTAGAATGTCTTTTTTCCTACAGAGATAAATATTTTTCAAACTTCAGGTTTCGGTTTCACTGTTACCTCCTCAAGGGAAGCCTTATCTGCAACATTCCTCCTGCCTTTTCCTTCATGGCATATTAGTGTCTGAAGTTATCTTTTCTACATATTTGCTTACATATTTACTGCTGTTTTTCCACTTGAAGCTGTAAACTCCATGACACCAGGTCTCTATTTTCCACAGCTATATCCTAAGTGCCTTGAATAGAAACTGGTGAATAATAGACATTCAATAAATACTTGTGAAATGAAGGAGTTAATTAGACCATGTAGGAGGTTATTTTATGCAAAGGTCAGAGTCTGAGTAAAATCCTATTGCATGAAACTGTTTTTTGAGCCTGGGAGAAGCCTGTTCCTTTATAGACAAGACAAGAAGAAAGTAGAAGGAGATGGTAATCAAGAAGTAGGAATTTATTATTATTATTATTGAAAAATATCATGCTATTATATCTTGTAAGTACTTGGAATTAAGTTTTTAGGATAGGGAAGTAGTTGAAGGAATGCATGACAAAATCAACAGCAGTTAGTGATCCACTGGCTGTGGGCTGAGGAAGGAGTCTTCCCCAATATTTCTGATCTTTGGGCCAGAAGGATGGTGGTCATGTTAATTGTCATAGAGAACAATGGGCTCTTCCATTTGGACTCTGAATCTCCTGGATCTGACCAGAGGAAGATATTCAAAACATGTCCCTTGAAATACAGGTCTGCAAGCTCAGGAAGGAAGCCTGGTCTGCATCCATTAGCATGTGAATGGATATAAACCAAGGAATCTAATAGCAAATGTAGCCCAAGACAATGGACAAGGAGGGAAGAAAGGGTACCACTCAGGAAAGCAGAAATGGCTTTCTGAGAGGATTCACAAAGGAAATGTGACCAATGAAGCAGAGGGCACAGGGCACAGAGGAGAAGGTGGGGTCAGGGGATACCCCGGGAGGGAGTGGTCAGAATATCAAATGCTATGAGGAGGAAAGAAGAAAGATCTTTGGTTTATTAGCATGGAGGTTGATGATGTCTCTGGGAATGCTGGAGAGGGGATCCTGATGCAGAGAGTGAAGGATACTGGGAGGTAGAAGAGTGGAAAGAAAATGGAAACTATGGAAGATGCCAGGTGTAGGGAAGCCTCCCTTCCTTTTTATAAAAGAGAAGGTATTGGTAAGGAGCAGGTCTACAGGCTGTAGGAAATGTACTAATTGAGGAAGAGACATGGAAGGTAGAGGTGAGAGGGGATGCTGAAAAAGTAATGCCCTGAAGGAGATTAAAGGGATGGAATAAAGAGTCTAGAGTGAGGATCAACCCTGAAAGAATGCTGAGACATCTTTTTACCCTGAGCCTGGAAGTGTAGTATCTGGCAGGTCTAAGAAGAGCCAGAAAGCAGTGAGATCATTTGGTTTGGAGTCAGACATCACTGAAACAGAATCCTAAATTTGCCTCTTATTGGCTGAGCAAAACAATAGAAAACTTTATGTATGATTGGGGAAAAAACAATAAATACCTTTCAGAGTTCTTGTGAGAATTGGTCATAAAATTAACTCAGTTAAACATCTTGTAATACAAGATGTGAACTGTTGGGATAAGATCATCGGCATCAGGACAGATTTCTGAACTCCCTGCTCTGACACTGAGGGCTCAAATCAGTTCTTTAAGGACTGAGAAATAGCATTATCCTCTATGAGGAATTCTACTACATCAATTACACAGGCACACCTGGTCAACACCTGTGCACATTTTAGTCTTTTCCCAATTGTAATGTAGGGTCCTAAAGCCAAACATGGAAGAAAAGGCAAGTTGCAAAATATGTCACTACTCATGACTTGACCACGATGGATAACAGACGTTCACAATAAGGAAGGACAGTGCAGAATGCTAATTAATCTCAGCGATTGTGAAAATCTCTGCAACACCCTCATCACACCAGGAGCTTTTGGTGTGGTGGGAAGAGGTGGCAGAAACTGGGAGGAAGTGTGAAAGGTTACAATGTGCTTTTCATCTTTCCCATGTAAGCTATGTTTACAGTTAAATTTAAATAACTGTAATAAAAGCTGATAACTGTTTGGATGACAGATAGTTAGATGCTGCTCTGAGCAGGTGCTGACTATTGACACACTGACTTTGCTACACATCCTGCAATCTCTCCTAATAGTGCCTGAGATTTGTAGAACCTCTAGAATGTCAGTTGTTTCTGTACTTCAATAACAATTCCCCACAAGATGCCTGAAAAAATTGTGCCGACTCTTGGATATCAGAGTGGGGTTGGTGTCTAAAAAGGGCATATAGTGGAATAAAACTGGCAAGCTCAGAGAATAGCTCCCCCTCCCACACACACATTTATTTTTCTATCACTCTCCTCAAATATTTAGCAAGATGCTTTTCAAGTCCTGGTGTCTCTCAGGTACCATGCAAAGGATTATCAGAAGATTGACTTTTGGTCCTATTCTGTCCATTTATTAAGTGGGATCTGGGCACCCATGGGAACAGTGTGGGGGTGACAGAAGCCATGGAAATGAGTGAGGCATGAGACATGTCTAAGTGACAAATCATACTGAGAGGTATGGGTTAGAAAGTTAGAAGCCAGTTGGAAAGGTGACCTCTCTGGAATATATTTCTTCATAAATTTTAGGTCCAAAGATAAAACTCAAAGGTTCTTGAATTTCTTTTAGTAAGAAAAATGAACCTGATGAAAAGAAAAGAGAGTAGTAGAAGAGATCAGGGGAGGGAAAGGGAGGTACGGGGAAGGAAATTGACCAAATAATGTTATGTGCTTATATGAAGATATCACTGTGAATCTCGCTATTGTGTATGATTATAATGCACTAATAATTAAAAAAATACAAATAAAGTAAAAAAAGGAAAAATAATCATAACATCTCCCTTGTCTAATCTTATTTTATAATCGCTCTTTTTCTCTGAATTTCTAATGGACTGAATGCATTCCACACATATGTCTATGCTGCAGCTTATACTGAGTTGTTTCCTGTAAATTTATTTTCTCAGTATCTCTGTATGTACTTGAAGGTGATGGGCATGACTTTAACTCCTCTGCGTCATCCTCTCTCTCCAGTACTCTGCACAGCGTAGGGTACCTGGTCATCACTGAATAATTACGGACAGTTGACTTCCCTATGATATGTGGAACATCCATTCTAATTCTAGGGGCTTCTCTATGTGCTCCATTATACAGCTCACACTGAGGTCATTAAGATCACATTGGCCCGCATGAATGAATGTGGCACAAAAGGTCAGAGGTATTTCTCTATGTGACTGAGACTGCCATATTCCCTGAAAAGCTGGGTTAGGTTTAATAACACCACCATCTACTTTTATGTAGCTCTTGACAGTTTGGAACCTAGTTAATAATATATTGCTCATTTTAGTGTCACCAGACCCTGAACACTGGTCAGGGCAAAGCCCTTTTTTTGTTTTTTTTTAAAGGAGAAAATTGGAGTGCACAGAGATAAAGGACTATGTGAACGTTTACAAAATTGGTGAGTGACGGATCTGGTGTTCGAACCCGAGCTTTTCTGCATCCAGATGCAGCGTGCTTCCCATTCCTCTGCACTAGCTTAGTAGACTGTTTTTCTACATGATAACATTCTCTGGGAAAGAAGAACCTGCAGATGTGGCCCCTTAACAGGAAATGTGGAAAGAACTCAAATTATAATGTATTACGAATTCATCTGCTTAATCAGTTTTCTCACCTGGACTTTATCTGGGCTCTGTTCGAATACCCTCCTTCTAAAGTTTGGGAAAAGACACTATCTGAGAAGGAGACAGAAATCTTTTCTATTTGGTCAGAAGAAAGGGTTAAATGTGACTCTTAAAAGATTTAAGGTGAAGAGAGTCCCGGATCACCTAAAAGCCAAAAAAGCAAAACAAACAAATAAAAAACACAACAACAAAATCGAGGCTAAAAGGCTATGATTCCTCCCTAAGGTCTTTTTCAATGTATAGTGGAAAAGTTACAGGGTGTGTGCCTGGAGAAAGGGTTAGGGAAAGGAGAATAATGTTCTTTCTTTAAAAAAGAAATAAAAAGAAAAAGGAACAAAAGTTTGTTTCTGTTATTTAGCTCCATCTAAACTGAAAACATACACGAAATAGGGAAAGTTCAAGGCACGGAGACGCGTGTTCTGATTTGGTTGTTTACCATCAATCAGACCGTTGCTTGGCAGACACTGGATGGTTCTGAGCCTGAACAAGCTGAAAGGGGCAGGAAAAGAAGTGGAGGCAGCATTCTTCCTATTTAAAGCTGCATCGCTTGAAAAAAGTTTTCGCAGACCGTGCTGGAGCTGGTGCTGAAAAGGGAGGATTGCCGAGGCTGCCCTGGGGCTGGTGCTGAAGGAAGAGCCCACAGCTGGCTTCATGGTGCTACAATAACCTCAGAATCTACTTTTCACTCCTAGGAGGACCCACATGTCTAATATTTAGATATGATGGCAAACTGGGTGAAAGCAAGACCTCTCTTCATTCTTACTGTTTTATTAGGGCAATTTGTCTCAATACAAGCCCAGGAAGAAGGCGAGGACGGTGAGTCTGCCTTTTCCTTTGCCTGGGGGGTTTATTGTACGGTTTGGGAACCCGGTGGAATGTTAAACCTCAGGAAGAGCATGAAGAGGAGGTCTGACTTGAAGTTTGAGTAGGGGGCTGGGAGATTTGCACCTGGGAAAGGGCTCCTTAGACAACAGGGATGTTTGCAAAGCCTTAGCTTCTGTGTATGCGCTTGCAAAGTACACTACTATTTCTGGGAATGTCTTTGATCAGTCAGTTTGCCTGAATGTGAGAGTGGGAAGTTTAAAAGATGAGTGTTTAAATCGGAGCACGAAGGGCGCTTTTACTTAGAGGAGGTCTGTTCTGTGGGCTGGAGCTTTCAGAGCAAGAAGAAGTCGCAGCAGAAGCTGGGTGGGGTGGAGTCTTTCTCGTACTGAACTTCAGCTGCTTCATAAAATTCTTTGTTTAGAAAAACCTCTGCGGGAACTCTGATGGCTCTGAATTTTCTTTGTCTTTGGCTCCTCATTCTTTTCTCTTCACAGAATTCTATTTTTTACTTTTTTTTTTTTTTTTTTTTTTTTTTTTTTTTTTTTTTTTTTTTTTTTTTTTTTTTTTTTTTGGTGATCTGCAAGTCCCTTTTGCTCTCTGAGGGAGTTTCCCTTATTTCTCCATGACAGAGGCTGATAGAAGCCAGATTTCTTAAACAGTGGTATTTTCCCACCCTACTGACTTGATTATCAGGACAGTGTGGTTCCTGGTTGGATGGGAGGGCAGGAAATCAGCATGCTTTATATATAACTTATTTGGCATGGAGGCTTTGTATGGGCATTTTCCTGGAGACACAATCTTTTTTTTCTTTCTTCCTTTCTTCCTTCCTTTCTTTCTTCTTCCTTCCTTCCTTTCTTTTTTCTTTTTCTTTTTTTGTAGTTCTTAAAGATGAATCTTGCCTGGCTACTGAATTTTTTCTTCGTATGTGATTTGCATATATTAGGGTTGGACTATATGGTTGAACAAAATTGCATGGCTAATAAAGAATATAAGAAAATATTGAAGCTGGGTCCACTGATTCTTAAATTCTTACTCTTGAGGGATGAAATTCCAAATGCAGACAAGAACGCTTTTCTAAGAGGCCATTACAGATTTTCATAACTCTTAAAATCACACTTAAGCCTTTAAAACTTAGCATGCTCATTTTTTTTCTGTTACTGTCTTTTCCATATCTCTATATTGTACACACACACACACTGTCTGTCTATATACTTGCCTCTGTGTACTTTTGCTCTAAAGATGTTTATAAAATGTGTTAGAGACCATAAGTTCTAAATACTTTTAAAGAGTGAAAATAAGAATCTAGGATGAATACTCAACAATCTGTGAGGAGTCCCATAGAGGGGGCACTTTCTAAAATCTTGGAATTTTTTAATGTTACTTTTTATGTTTCAGAAAATGAAGCAATTTATAAAAAGGTAAAAACTCCTGAGTGTCTTCATAATGGCATGAAAGGCATGTGCTGCTTGGAAGGGTGGGGAAGATAATTGAACATAAAGTAGAAATTAGGAAAGGGGAGAGCAAATATAAAAAAATCGCAACAGATGTGGAAAATCTGATTGTAAAATCCCCCACCAAATGACCAACTTTAACTTTAAAACTTTCAACACAACCTTCTCTCTTAATTTACATTAAAATTAATAAGTTTCTTTTATAAAGTATGGAAATAACTAAATACATGAATTAATGAAAGAAATGTTTTAAAAGGCATATAGGAAAGGCCATATGTTAAAAGATATCCCTAAAGAGTTATAATATTCTATAGGTGTTACTGAAAAATAAAGTTTATTTTTCCTTAATACTAATTTACATAAATATGAGGAATGTGATGCTTGGTACAAAGAAGTATCCAATTTTGAACCAACTCTTCTCTCCTCAGTGTAATTAAATAGCACAGAAACCAGGATCTTGAACATCAGATTTTATAGAGAATGCATATTGTAAATAACAAATCCTTCTACTTTATTAATCAACCTAAGAGAATATATGGGATAAATATTTAATAGCAAAGGAAAAATAGTTACGGTCTTAATTATAATACAGAAAAAAATTCCAGAATCTAATATATTCAGAGCTATTTAACTTGGACTATACTTACTTACCATGCATGTTTTGATATGAATTGATGTTATATAGACACTTGCAATATTTTAGTTTCCCAGTGTAGGCATGTCACAAGCTTAATAAAAGTGTCAGAAACTCTATGTGATTTTGAACTTGAGGAAGAAGAAACTAAGTAGACCCTTTAAAATAAAGAACTATCTAAGGCATACATACCAAGCAAGTATAATTTTCAGATTTTAGCTATAACTAAATCATATATTTCAATATTTATTTTGTATACAAATATGTTTCATTGGAAATGTAGAGAACTGTCACTACAAGTATATATTTATTATAACTATTATTTTTTCTTTTTATGGCTTTAAGGTATATTTTTTCTCTCCTTTCTTGTGGTTAATTACCAGAGATGTAAAACATAAACACAATGCCTGTCTGATAAGATAAAAGTAAATAAGCTTTAAGGCATTTTAGGCCCATATAGTACTATTTCTCACTAAATTTTTAGAATTGAGTCTATTTTTTTAATTCATAAAAACTGTAAGAAAAAAGTTTTAGAGTTGGGATAACTTTAATTTAAACTTTGTGTGTGTGTATGTGTGTGTGTGTGGTACTGGGGATCGAACCCAGGGGAGTTCTACCACTGCGCTACACCCCCAGCACAATTTTATTCTTTTATTTTGAAACAGGGTCTCACTAAGTTGCAGAGGGCCTTACTAAGCAGCAGAGGCTGGCTGTGAACCTGAGATCCTCCTGTCTCAGCCTGCCAAGTACTGGAATTACAAGCATGTGCCACCACATCTGGCTTGAAACTTTTAAGTAGCAAAAAATTAGGGAGTCAAGATGACAGAGTCAGCTTTTCAAGAGTTTGTGTGTGTGTGTGTGTGTGTGTGTGTGTGTGTGTGTGTGTGTTCATGTATGTGGTAAGGATATGTGTAAGGGTTAAGTATGAGTATGTTTGTGCACAGCTTTGGAAAGTTCCATATTTGTTTATGTAGGAGAAAATACTAGAGAATTTATAGTAAATTTTATATTTCTAAATAAAAATCTAACATATCAGGAGCTATACATATTCTTGTTAGTAGTAGGCATAATTGATATTAGGAAACAATCTTAGGTATGGATCATTGTATTCAATGGCAGATGAGCTATGGAGAGAAGGGAAGGTGTAGAGATGTATAGATTTTTTTTCCAGATACTGTAAATTTCAGTGCTTTCAGAGACCAGGTAACACAAACAAGATATTAGAAACAAGTAAAGCAAGTGAGCATTTGTACATCAACAGGGGATGACAGGCCAGGCACAGTGGCACATGCTTGTAATCCCAGTACTTGAGAGGCTGAGACAGGTGGATTGAAGGTTTGAGGCCATCCTCAGCAATTTAGCAAGACCCTCAATAACTTAGATCTCGCTTCAAAATTAAAAAAAAATTAAAAAAGGTCTAGAGGTGTAGCTCAGTGCTAGATTGCCCCTGAATCAAACAAACAAACATAAAACAGGACTAAGGGTTTGTGGAGAACTGAAGATACATGTCTACCTTAAGCATTAAAAATTAATGTTTCCAGAAAGTATTGCATAAGCCAAGTAAAATATATCTGAGTGCCAAATTTGGCTCATGGACCATAAATTTGCAACACCCATGTTGCAACCCTAGACTGATATCCTGCTCCCAAGCCAACTTCTGATTACTAAGAAAAGAGGCCTAGAGTCCTTTGTATACTATGGTGTCCTGCATGAATGATATTATGCCTGTCATTTATATCATTGTTAAAATATGAATATTTTTATGGAAAAACTGATACTTCACATTCAGCAGTGTCTGAATAGCATCATCTTAAAGGGGGCTCAGATATGAATACATAGCTAAAGATACTTGCTCAATCATAAATTGTTTTAAACTCATTACTATTAAAATAGATACTGTAGATCATGTAGGACAGGTAGACTTTTCTTTTATAGTGAGTGTAGTCATTTAGATCCATCTGCATATATCAGAATGCAGTAGTTTAAATCAAAAGTATATATAAAATAAGCTTTTTTAGTATGTAAAAGAAGCTTTCAAATAGGCAGTGAAAGGCTAGAATATTGGTTCCACAAAGTCATCAGGGATTCAAGTTTTTTCTTTTTCTAAACTCCTATCCCCAGGGTATAGTTTTTGTTTTTATGGCACTAGATGACTGCTAAAGATCCAGTCATCACATGTACTTTCCAGGCTCTGAATAGAGGATGAGTGCTAGAGGCTATGTCTTCCTCCTTTTTAAATAGAGGCTTAACATTTATACTTATTTATATTTGGCCAGAAGTTAGTCATTTGGTCACACAAAGTTGCAAGATAGACCAGAAAGTGTAGTCTTTAGCTGGATGGTACTGACAACATACTTTACCTCCTACGTAGGGTTCTACAATGAAGGATAGAAGGAAGAACAGTTATTAGCAGACAAGTTCAGTTCTGACCGTGAGCATAAGTGTTGACCACTTTTATTGGAATGGATCTTGTGGTTTTAATTGACAGGATATAGTTGAGTGACCAGATCCACTAAAGCTAATGTTCATGTCTGAGCAGACTGCAAAGCCAGACACCTAATGGCACTTAACTATTAGGCTGCATTTCCTTTGCTTCCTACTCTTCTTCAGATAAATTTGGATGGAGTTACAGCTTTTATCCACACTAAAGTGAAGCTTTATTTTGAAGAGTATGTCTCCTATACATATGTAGATTGATAGTGGTAGTGAATTCTTTTATTTATTTACTATTTTTGTGGTTCTGGGGATTAAACTCAGGGACACTCTACCTCCAAGCTACATTCCCACTCTTTTTTTTTTTTTTTTTGGTACTGGGGATTGAACTCAAGGGCATTCTACCTCTGAGCTATACCCCCAGCCCTATTTTGTATTCTTTATTTTGAAACCGGGTCTCACTAAGTTGCGGAGGGCCTCACTAGGTAGCTGAGGCTGGCCTCGAACCCAGATCCTCCGGTCTCAGCCTCCCAAATGCTGGGATTACAAGCATGCGCCACCACGCCCGGCCCCTCATTTTTAAATTTTTTTGTTTTGAAATAGGGTCTTGCTAGATTGCTGAGAGTCTTGCTATGTTGCCAGAGCTGTCCTCAAACCTATAATCCTCCTGTCTTGGCCTCCCAAGTACTTGGATCATGGGTTTGCATCAATGCTCCTAGCATGAATTTATGTTTGTTTGTTTATTTATTTATGTATGTATTTATTGTTTGTTTGTTTGTTTTTGTGGTACTGGATATTGGGAATTTATTGAACCCAGGGGTGTTCTACCTCTCAGCTATACTCCCAGCTGTATTTTATTTTTTATTTTGAAACAAGGTTTCACTAAGTTGTTGAGTATCTCTCTAAGTTGCTAAGGCTGGCCTCAAACCTGTGATCCTCCTGTCTCAGTCTATGTATTTAGAATACAGGTGTGTGTCACCATGCCTTGCATGGATTCTTCATATGAACCGATGTATATTCTTTGATTATGACTCAGGTGAGCTGGTAAGCAATCCACAGGTCAGTGCTGAGCTGACTGAAAACTGGACATCTTATAGAGGTTCTAGGCTCCCCTCCTTTCTAAATATCCTGATTTAGTAGGTCCAGATGTGGGCTAGGAATCTGTATCTTTTAAAAGCTCTTTAGGTGTTTCTAACTCACATTGGTGAACCACCATATTAAATCTTTGGCTAATATTCCTTGATCTTGATATAGACCACTTGGCTCATGTGTTCCAGGTCTCCATTTCATGATCTTGGTAATATCTTGCTATTGCAGTTGCTCATTTCACTTTTAAGGCTAACTAAAGTCTGTGGGTAAACTATTACAAATTCACTATCAGTTCTGGAAAAATAAATCAAGGTCTGAATCCTGCTCCTGGTGGGTTAAGTGAATCATTCTACTGTGCAAGGTATGCACATTATTCAAATGTGTTTCCAGGTGAGTGTATATTTTTCACCTTTACCCTTTCCTCTCTCCTCCTGTTCTTCATGCTTTTAGTACTATCACCACAGGCCTGAAATGCATTGCATGGATCATTCTAGGCATGCAGATAATGCAGTATGGGAGGCAAAACCAGAAAGGGGAAGTTTTCTTTTAAGAAGTAGAACTCAGGAGATTGGAATTATGCCCATCTGTGGCCACAGAATACACTCTTTTCTAACTCAACAGCTTGTGTCAGGTTGAAGGATAATTCATGCCCTATCACTTGGCCTTATGTGGCATTTATAAAATGTTTGAACATGGACCAGCTACTTTTTGATCTGATGTTTATTTGCTCGGCAGTCACAAAATGCAAAAGTTTATATTTATGTGAGACATATAGGAAAGGTAGGGGAAAATATCAGAATTGTTAATTATTAATCCATTTATAAGTTTAGGCAGGTTGCACAGGGTTATATATAAAACAAGGCCATCTTAGAGTTAAAAATGTGATATTCTTTTATTTAATATTCTCTGTGATTTATATCCAGGGAATTGGAAGTTTCATTAATGATATGAGACATTGTAAATTTATTGATGAATATGAGGTATTTGAACATTTTTATAACTATAAAAGTCACAGCTTGAAGTTTTTGAGTTATAATGGAATTGTTAGGAATAAACTGAAAATATAGTTTTCCTTCAATTTCTTTTCATATGAGTTTAATGCATATTTCATCTAAATTTCATACAAGACTGACTAGCTGTCATCTTGTATATTTGAAATGCTATCTATTCTTGGCATTTGTATGGAAGGACAGTCTATTCAATGGAAATTTTTTCCTTAAAGCTATGACCCTTATTGGCAGCCTTAGGTTTTTAAGTTTTATTTTATTGACACATCTGAAACTAAACCCTTCAAAAGAAATGAGTTTGGTTCCATCTTCAACTGAGTATCCTGTCTAAGGAGCAGTGTATAAGGGAAATTCCAGTGGAGCATTAGTTTCTTTATTGACATCTTGCCTTCAATGGAGAAAGCAGTAATGTTAACAAATGAATGAAACATCAATAAATGAATAGAACATTGTTTCTATAACTTTCTGGTGTAATGTTTAACTCAGAAGTGTTTTCTTAAAAAGTTTAGATTTGGGAAAGAGTAAAAAGTCTCTTTTATTTTTTCTTTCCTTTCTCTATTTGGAATATCTATTCAGTCAGAATTGTCAATTCAGTTTTAAGTTGACAACAGATTATATCCTTGGTGGAAAACTTGCTTGCAATTTAAGATCATAGCTTTGTTATAGTCTACATAGAATCCTTTAACTTCATGAGGCCTTTGCATTCTCATGTGAAATATTAAGGAAATAGTATACACTTTTTGCACCCGATGGAAGTTTTAGAAGGATCAGTCAGGAGATTTACCCCTAGGTAATTTGAGAGTAACTGAGACCTGGAAGTGATATTACCATCTACTTTGGTCATCATAGATACAAACCCTAGGGATATACTTTTTCTTTTCACCAAACCTTGGAGTTGTTTGGAAGTGCCTTCTGGATTTGTTCTCCTACATTTTGTTTGTTCTTAATTTCCTTGGGTGGGTGGGTGGGGGAGCTTGCTATATCAATTCGGTCTTTCTTTTGGTATTCCTTTCTGTTGGTATTCCTCCCTTATTCTGTAAACAAGTTGAATTCCCTCTCGGGGTCTGTGTCTAGCTCCCGCCATATCTTTTCTAGTAGCTTGCCTACTTCAAAGGAACACTGTAGTTTTCTGTCTCGGCCTCTTGTGCTGTCTTCTGACATTAGACCTTCCATTCCATTCATGTTGATCCAGGCCGGTGTAAGTTACCATTTGTTCTCCTCCAACAGGCCCCTGCTCCTCCTTTCACCATGGCCTTTCTCTCTTGACCCAACCAGTTTTCCTGAAATGATGTTCCCTACCTTCCTGTCTTCTTTATTTCAGCTTCATACACAGACTCTTCCTCCTCTTTCCTCCATTCACACTTTGTTATTCTCATAGAAGTTAATTTTTTGGCTCTTTCTAGAGAGTCTTTTTCTAGGTCATCCAGGAATCTTACAGGCTCTCAGGGTTTTGCTGAACAGCTAAATACTGATAAACCTCACATCTCTCGCTCTAGTTCTAATCTTTCATATGAACTTCAGAGGCATATACCCAATGACCCAGAATCACTTCAAGTTTACTGTCTCCAAAACTCAATTATTTATCTTCCCTCAGGAGACTGGGTCATTTTTCTTCTGTGTCAGTTAATGGCAACATGATCCTATCTGGACATTCAATGAATCATTCAGTCAGCAAAATTCTCACCAATCACTAAGCTCTAGCATTTTATCGGCTAAGTCTTTTGCAGACATAACTCTTCTTCATCTCTACTACAGTGCCACAGTCTAGGCCCTCTTAAGTAATCCCTGGGTCACCACCATAGCATATAAATTAATTCCCTTGCTGTTCTGCCCAAATCTGGGGTGCCTCACCAAGGAACACTCACTTCACACAAAGCAATGCAAAAGCAAGAAGGAGATTTATTGCAAGCTCGAGCTAGGGTCCAAGTCTCATCTAACACAGTGGAGTCTTGACAAGGACCCCCACTCTGGCTTTGTTTAGCCTTTTATAGTGGGGGTGTACACAGGCAGGAATGGGATTGGTGAAATCTTGTTGCCAGGGCAGAGAGAGACTATGGGGACCATAAGGATTGGCTGGTTTGTCTGGAAGGGATACAGGGTGTACTGGGATAGGTTTGGCCCATTAGGGGGGACCTAGAGACTGGAGTCATTTGGTAATTGGACAAAGACATCTAGTGGGCCTGGAGACTCTTATCTTTTTTTTTTTTTTTTTTTCGGATTAGTTTCAGGGCCGTTTTGCCTGGGAAAAACTGAAACAGGCCCAGGCCTGCTAATCTTTTACCCGACTTTCCAGACTATCATGGCAGTGCCCTACACCGCCTCTCAGGTGCCCGCTTCCCATCTGCACATATGTAGACCTCCTCTGTTGCTAATGTAATATAAAACTAAAATATAACCACCTCTTTACCTTCTTTACATTTTTCCAATGGCTCCCATAGCTTGAAGAAACGATCATGTTTAAACATCGTAGCATAGCATAAAAGATGCTCCTTGATGTGGCCCATTTCCAGAATTTTAGTCATGTTGGTTGTCATTATCTGCTTTAAAAAAAAGAACTGCTTATAGATCTGAGTCACCAATAGGCACATACACATTTTCCCTTTTTAAGACCTCTACTGTCCGGATTTCTCTCAGAATTCATTCTTTTGCTACTTTGAGTGCTCTCCTTTACACAAAACTCATTACACCTCTTCCCTGCAGAAACTGCATCATGTGGAGAATGGATTCTCCACATGCATCCATTTTACATGTTCCTGCAGATTAGTCTCCCTAAGTCCTATTTTATTTATTACTTTATTATAATTCCTAATTTTAATTTTTAAATTTTTATACTTTTCTAAGTCCTGTTTTGATAATGTCTTTCCCCAGTTTAATAATTTATCATCTATTGCATCACACTTAATACATTATATTGACAGGAACTATTTGGTGTCCTTTTAAAATCTAAGAATGAAAAATTGTTCAGTTGAGTTTCAAGGCTACTCAGGATTTTCTTTACCCAAATAACTACTGTTATCCTTCTATTATTACTTAACACTATTGGATTCTGGACTGCATGTAGCATCCTTTTTCAGGTCAGATTTAACTTTTCCTGTTCTCATATCTAATTTTTGCTAGTTAGTTACTTCTTGCATCTTCCTCTGTCTATTGATATTGTCTTCAAGTTCTATATCAAGTCTTTTGTTCCCTAATAAATTAGAAAATTCCAGTCTATAATAGATATCTCCTTTCCTTTCAGTGCACATTCTCTTAAGTACTTCAAGTATGTTGGTATTAACTGATGCCAAGTTTCTTGGGAGATATGGGACATGCCATGAATTCATTTCATTTTAGGTACATGGTAGCTATTCCATACATATATACTAATTGACTATTATTTGTGAAAATCTGGAAAAAAATTCCCCACTCTTCACTCATTCAAGTATAAGTAAACTGAATTCAGTTTCAGGTTTTGCAAATTATATTTGCATTCTTGGAAAATTTTCTTAATTTCCCTGTGTCTTCATTTCTACTTCTATAAAATTGGATTAGCAATATTTATCTCAGATAATTATGTAATCTATCATATGTATAAACTACCACCTTCATGGTAGCATGACTCCTAATGAACAGTAGGAACTTATTAAATGTACTTAATATTATCGCATTACCATTTAATAATACTAGCAAATATAACAAATGTTTGTGGTATGATGATAAGAATCAAGATTTAGATAATGCAGCAGAAATAAAAAATTGTTTTCAAAGAGATTAAAGTCTAGTGTAGGAATCAAATGCAAATGTTATCTACTACTTATTTCAATAATACATCAATAATTTTAATAAAATCAAAAATTTTACCTATGTACTAATGAAAAATGTAAAGCCCATTTGAAAATTTTGCTATATTGTATTAGATACAATACCCATGATATCTGTAGATAGAAGGGTTATATTGTATTGCCTTCTTTGGTTGATTTACTCCTGAAGAAGACAAAAGAAAGTAAAACCAAAGCCCTCTTCCCCCTGGGGACTTTCTAACGACCCTATGCTTTGAAGCATTGCGACCTCTCTCCTGTCTCCCGCCCCCACATACATTTAGTTCTCAGTGATGATTCCCAGTGTGTGTACAAGCCAAGCACAATCCGCTCCATGTCTCAGTGCCGCCTCCTGCCTGTCTACCAATCTACCAATGCTGTCTGTTTCACAGTTTATTTTCTGAAAATATGATAGTCATAAAAGTCTCTATTAAAAATTGGAAGCTTATTTTCCACTCTGCCTCGCTCCGGGTTGCATTTGAAATGAGAGGAATTGCTTCACTGCACAGGGATTTACAAGGCAGCTCCAGGACTGTTTGGATCCAGTGGTGGGGGTGACCATCTTTTCCCAGACTCGGCAGCAAATCTCTTCATTCTCCAAAGGCTGTTAACTTACTTCATTCCCTCCACTCCCAGGAGGTTCTTGTGAAATTGACTCCAGAAAGCAGGAACTGGTGGAGGACACAGGCACATTATTCATGTGCTCGCTTTCCTTACTCTGTGGCACTTATTCTTTTCAGTTTTTTTTCAAACTTGAAAGGAAAAAATGATGGGTTTTGCTTTGGAAGGGGAAATGGAGGGAGAATTTTACCAGATAATTTGTAGCTGTAAAATTCTTTAATTAAATCTTTGATAGTCAGTGTAGTTATTCTGTGATTATCATCCTTAGATTTTTCTCATTACAGAATTCTGAAAGTATGGATGGTTCCTATAGCAAATACAGATTATTTATAAAGATTTAATAATTTACATTTATCTTAATACTTGTTACATGCTTATTTGTTCCTGAGGCAAATGAACCTATCAGATTCATTTATGCTAGTTTGAAAGTATTTTTAAGTTTTTAATTTTCATTCTTTTTGGAGATTTATGTTGAAGAAATGGTAAGTGACGGCTTGATTCAAGGCATCATGTTGTTTATTCCAGTACTAAAATTTAGTTAGAATTTCAGGCAGGGTGGACTGTTGGACAGTGAGGTTCACTGACTACTATAGGAAGATGAATTGAAAAACGTTTCTAGTTTCCTGGTCTTTGGCTATAAACTCAAAACCTCTGATGTTTCTGCAAAGAAGCCTTATACTTGATTGACATGTCAGAGGGCACTGATCATTCCAGGACAATTGAAAAATCCTGATCTAAGAATTTTCTTTTATGTGAGTTTGAATTAGGGGAAAAAAGTCTTGAGGCTGGTGAACAAGGAACAATTAAAAATTCTATCTGGGAGCTTGTGTTCCAGCCTTAAGGTACTACTGTGTTATGTTTTACTAGATGTTTATAAAAATCTCATCTCTTTATCTAGTCCTTCCCTATTTCCCCTTAAATCTTGATCTCTCTTGGTTAGATAAGGCAAGTTTTTGTCACTTTCATTTTTCTCCTTTAAGTATAATAGAGTTGAACTAAATTTTGCTTAGAAAGAGTTCATAGATGCTAGAACCAATGGAATTCTCATTAGCCCAGGAGGATTTCATTATACTTAGAATCTCTTCACTTTATTAAAAATAGTGGTGAAGTGATTATAACTACTTTAATTCCTTTATGTAGAGGATGAGACCAAACTGAAATAGAATTAGTTCTAGAAAGGTAAATCAATGAATACACCCCAAGTTCCACTGTGGGTGCTTGTGTTCAGGTATATAAAAGATGACAAACTAAAATTAAATTAGCATGTCTCATGATGTTATAGTATATTCAACATATAAGCAGGTATGGATCATAAACTTGCCCAATGTACAGCTCACCTGAGCTGACCCATCACCTCACCATCTATTCTTTGTGGAGTGCAGCTAAAGTTCTAAGAACAAGAGCAAGGACAAGAAACAATCTTGAAGGAGAGGATATATTTTAATTTATTCTTATTTTTAAGATAGATCAACTTTCAGCCATCTTTCTGTTTGAGGGAAAGGCATTCGGGATTCTGAGATTATCCTTGCCTTCCCAGGGTCTTTGCTGCAGCTCTGCCTGGATTGTACTTTCTCAAATTTTATCTCCAATACAGACTTTTCCTTCTAATTTCACTTTCTGTCAAATTTACTTGTTTGCTATCCACTTCTTTCCTCTGCCACAGAGAATTAACATACTCCACCTGCTCTCTTGAATTATTGTCCTGGTGCATAAATTTAGTAATATTGTTTCCTTGGAATGTGGTAGTTTGTCTCTAAACTTTTTCTCAATGTTCTCTGGCATGACAATCAGCTGACACGGGCTCTGGGTGAATACTCCAGTATGCCAAAAGGCATACTCAGGTTCACCTACAAGAGGATGAAATTCAACGGTCATAGACACGTAGACACTCTATTCTTGTTCATAGAGAATTCCGTAATGAAGACATTATAATCACTTTGGTTCTATTCTAATAGAAACTGAAAGTTGTCTAGTATATTCAAAATTGAAACTTGCTTACCAGATTCCCCGTTTCTGAAGAGGACCTTTGAGTTTCTTCAGAACAGAATCCTAAGATTGCACACCATGTATGTATAAAATGATCATCATGGCCAACTGAGTTTTAGATAAATGCTTTCTAAATGACAAATTCCCTGGAACCATTTCAGGATGAGTACTTTCCTGACACCTCTTCCTTCTCTCCCTTCCTGCATTGCCTTTCCTTTTCTGTGTTAGGTGATAAGGAAATTAAATCAATATGCTTTTTCTGAGAACCTTTCACAACAAGTTTCTTATGATGTCTGAGTAAAGCCTCCTGTCCCTGTGGCAATCATCAGGGTGTGGAAGACTGGAAAGAGGGCATGAAAAGCATTAAGTATGTGGGAAGAAGTGTTACCTGAGAATATGCAGACAATTCCAGTGGATAGTTGGCTGAGATAGTCTTATCGAAATACACTAGAATGTGAGATTCTATGCTAATTTGTTATGACAGTACCTAGGTGATATCTTGTGAGATTTATGGGAAAATTTTTAGAGACTTAGCATCTCTCAATCTTTTTCTCTTTGATCTTTCTAATTTTAGGTTCTGTATTCCTAGAAGATAGTCATTTTAGAATAAGCAAATGGTGCCACAATACCACATCTCTATTCTTTTCACCCAACAGAAAATATGTTGTTAATTAGGTCTGTAGACAGTAGGAGTAGGATGTTGACGCAGCAGTGAGATTTTTTGATTTTGGGAAATGCCTTGAGTTCCCAACTATTGCCATTTTACAATTATTTACAGCTTTTTACAATTAGCAATTCTTTCATTGAGAACTTTTACATCTACCCTCCAAAAACAGGGAATGGAGCCAGGCTTATTGGAGTCTCATGTTTGAGTCCTGACTTTGCCCTTTGCTAATCTTGGGAAGTTGGGCAAGTTACTGATCTTCTTGGAGATTCAATTTCTTTGTCTGCATATTGAAGAACTGAATATGCTTGGTACTTTAAAATAATTGATACTTTATGAGTACTGAAGAAATGTGGATATTGTTAGTAGATTAATAATGGAATCCCTGACTGAGCCACTAGAGATTGTTTCCTCCATAACTGAAATACTATGTATCAGATTCCCAGTTTTCAGGCTTGATTGGAGAAAGGATAGGGAACAGCAAATTCCAGGGACCAGGGCAGGAGAGTAGGGGGATAATTTGAAATGATAACAATGGATTTTTATTTATCTCATGTTTTTCCTTTGATTAAAGCTTGCGTCAAACCCTTGATTATTCACAAAGTGATTCGGGAAAATCCTGAAAGTTACAGTTTGGCATTAGGATGCATTTCACAAACTTGGAGGCATACAGACTCATTTCATTCTTTTTTCTGATATGAAGATTTTGGTAATTGTTTGCATTTTGGCTCAGGCAGAATTGTTTGAGATAAGTGGAACTATGCCTGATCATAAAACCTGTATTTGCTTTCCTGAGCTGTTTACTAGTAGGATATTAAAATAGACTTCTTGGAGCCACAGACACTGTTTTGTGAGGGTGGGCTGCACCTTCCCTGAGAGTCAGTAAGGAGCAGGCAGTTGAGTGAGCTCACAGAGCCTGAGCCTCCACTAATGCTGCATGGCAGTAGAGTCCGAGAGCAGTGACCTGGGTCAGAGGACTGATGTGATATCCTGTCTTTATGAATTTTTACAAATATATACCAGAGCCTGAATATTCTTATTTACAAAAGAGGGGTAATGCATTATAGTTTTCTATTTTATAAGTTCAAAATAAAGAAATTTATTTCCTGTCAGCTATAAAGCCCTACATAAGGATAATGTTATTATTGTAGCATTCTTTACTGATGAACAGTTTGTTAGATTCAAAATAAATTTGCTCTTTGAAGTGAATGATCATGTAAATAATCCAAAGGAATAGAAGACTCTTCATAGAAATTAAGAAGTTTTCCTTCCTTCCCTTCCCTTCCCTTCCCTTCCCTTCCCTTCCCTTCCCTTCCCTTGGCACTGAGGGTTGACTCCAGGGAAATTGTACCTCTGAGCTACACCCCCAGCCCTTTTTATTTTTAATTTTAAAACACAGTCTCACTAGGTTGCTGAGAGTCTCATTAAATTGCTGAGCTTATGATTTAACTTTTGATCCTCCTGTCTCAGCTTCCCAAGTGCTGGGATTAGAGGCAAGAGACACTCTGCTCAGCTTTTAGTAAAGCTCCTTTTATTTCCCAATTTTAAAATCTTGGATTGAGGAAACTAAAATGTCTTGATTATATAACCACCTAGAACACCTCCCAAAGCCCCCAAATAGGAATTAAATAGAGGAAAAAAAAAGAACAGAGGCTTTGACTTGAGGATAAACATAGCAGATGGAAAAACAAAATGCTATTTTTCTAATGTGACTGGACTGCAGTCTCTCTAAAGCAAAATGTAGCTTCCTGGTAGAGGGCCAAATCCACTATTATTATTACTTTTTCCTTATTCATCTCTCATCAGGAAGTCTGTCTCAAAATCAAAGTTAAGCTCCAAAGGCTTGTTCATAGCATTGTATCTCTTTCCCCTGGGTCAGAAGGTGACTTAGAGCAAGAAGTTTAAACTGGTGACAAATATCCCCCGCAATCTGAGCCAAGTGTTTAAACAAAGGTCCTATCATCTCTGAGGCCTGTCTACTTTGTGGTGTATTTTAAGACTCTCTACTTGTGCAGAGAGAAACATGCAGTTAAAGAGATGAGGGCCTCAACTAAATAGACTGTTACTTTCTTTCATGAATGAATTGTTGAAATAATTTTAATGAAAAGCTTCTAAATTAAAACTGGACCAGGACACAGGAAATCTTCATTCTGATTGCAGCTCTGTCATGGACTAACTTAGTGATTTTGTTGAAGTAACTTAAATTCTCTGGGCCTCAGTTTCTTCCTTGGTAAAACCTGTGATAAAGCATCCAAGGCCACTTTTAGCTCTGAAAGTCTTTGACTATTGAACATTTACATAAATTTACTTCACATGGGCCAGATTTGTGCCATAATATTATGAAGAATATCATGTACATATTTTGGTAGTTGAAGGAATCATGCATAATCTCTGTAGGTAATATATTTTTGTACTTTTAAATTAGGGTTTAATGTTTTGAGCCAGATATATAGTTATTGCCCTAACTATGTTTCATTTTGGGAACACAACTCCCAATTTATAACTTTGTAAAATAATCTGCTTTTCAGTGAATGACTCTACAACAAATTTTCTAGGTAAAATAGGAGATGATTGTTGAAAAATATTCAAAATAATCTGATATCAAGTTTTATAGATTCAGATTAACTCTGAAATTTCTAATTAGAAATATGTAAATATATCATGTATTATACTATTATAACTAAATGTTCCCTAAGTGTTTTTTGGTGTGATATAAGGTCAAAGTTTAATAATATGAATTCTTATCCTTATAATGATAAATTCATCTGTGCAATGGAGACACTGCTTATTTTTCCCAACAATGTACTAAACTTATATTGAACTAAACTTCAATTTCAAAATCATCAATTAATCATCATCATCATCATCATCATCATCATCAAGAATAAAAATAAGAAGAGAAGGAGGATTAAATGGTTACGAGCTTTTACTTGAAGAGTAGATCATGGAATTGTCATACTTGTTCTTGAGTTCTCATTTTATATTTGTTCTAATTTCATTTTTTTTTACAATAATGTTTATTGAAAGGTTTGTGTTTAGTCTAAATATTTAGAAGGCTTGATTTATTTCATTGGGTATTTCTTGAGCATAGAACTTTTTGAAACATGCTGGTTACCCTCCTTTTTCTTCTCCATTTCTGTGCTGCTTTCTCCTATTTCCTTCCTTTACTAACACTGACTGAATCCTGTAAACATTTCCTGCTAGAAGTTCACTCCCAGGCAGACAAATCAAAGGCAGAGCCTCTCTTCTCTCTCTCTCTCTCTCTCTCTTTCCCTCTCCCTCTCCCCCTCCCTCCCTCCCTCTCTCTCTCCTTCTCTCATAAAAATGGCTTTACAAGAACTGTGCGAATCTAATTTGAGTGCATGAAATATTCAGATTAGATGTCTGATGAAATTTACAGAGAATTACCCCCAAATGTTTACATCCATGTTAAATTTTACATTCTGGTGGGAGAACAGTGACAGGTCTGGCTTAAT